>BQNB010024338.1:0-45545 GCA_026074375.1 Tanacetum coccineum
AAGCAGTAGTAACTACTTAGAATATTTTCTTCATTCTCCACCAGCAGTACTAACTTTACTCTAGCAGTACTAACATATACTAGCAGTTCTAAGTTACACTAACAGTACTAAGTTTATACTTGCAGTACTAACTACTTAGCGTATTTTTCACAATCTTTTTGCTTGTAGTAGTAACACAAACCTTTCTTCTTGAGCAACATTAACTTTGATAAGAGCAGCAGTAATTCCAAACAGTCTTATGAAGCTTTTAATCCCAACACATAAAAACAAACCCTAGGTGGTGATTAACATAATAACAAGTATATAAAATATGTAAAGGAATAATTAGAAAGATTAGGGTTATGTTTAGACCTTAATGAAGATGTATGAAGATGCTAAACAAATCAATCCCAAGTATTTAGCCCTAAATACTTCCAAGAAAACTTTAGTTTGATTATGAAAACCCTAATTTCCTATTGATAGAAACCCTTGCAAAATAATATCTAAGCTTCCAAACCAGCTTGATATACCTTAGATATTATACCTAAAAACACTTGTATATTTGTTTAGTTGCTAAAAGAAAAATTATGAACCCTACTTGGTATGATTATTGAGCCGTGAGTTATGGGATAAAACAAGAGAGAAAATTGTGAAAGTTTACTTGCAATTAGAAATGTGTTAAGTCTTACATGGTACACTCTTATATACTAGAAGTATTAGGCAACTACTAGCAAAACCATGGATTAATAGGTGGTAATGGTACAAGGGTGTAAGGTGCTCTCCTCCTCCCTAGGAGGCGGGATGTGACTTTAGTGGAAGAATTAAGCATGTGCATAATATAAGTGAAGTTTGAATTTGGTTAGTGTTTTATTCCTATGTATATCCAGCCATAGGTTTAATATAAGTGTAAGATGGTTAAATTTTAGGTATTGAGTATAAAAGTGGGTAATTGTTTGAGTATAGATGGGTATTGGTGCTTTCGTGTATGCTTAAATGTATTTTATTACGAAACGTAAACGTTTTACGTAACCAATAAAAATAAAATATGAAAACTTATAAATTATCCTCATAATAATTATATAACACTTGCTTGACGTAAACTTTTATTTGTTTGATATCCCTTTACGTTGAATGTTGATTTTTAGTTTACGTAATTTAACTAAACGATGAAAATTAAGAGCAAACGCGTAAAAGCCTAAAAATAAATAATGGAAAGTATTGAGTTGTAAAATGACCTGAAATAACAGATTGTACATATTTATCTTTTCAGAATATTGATCTTGATTAATTTTTGAAATGGGGAGGAGACTTTTTTACTTTCATATAAATTCAAGCTAAGTATACATTGTTGTATCTAATACATAAAACGACGACGGATATTTTCATGTGTTATGCTAAATGACTATGTGTGTTTTCTTGTGTCTTAATTTTGTTAATAGATATTCTTAAGTGATCATTGTTATGTGTAATAAAATTACTCGTACGCGTATCCATGCCATGTACGCTAATTATTTGTTACTAATTTTCTGGATTATGCTTAATAGGAATTAGGTTAGATCTCTTGCATCAAGTTGCGAAATTGTTTGTGTACTGTATATAGGCATAGATCGCTATATATACAAATGTTACATAAACATCTTGTAAATCATTTTAAGTATAGTAACCTACTTAGGAATGAGAGTTTAATAGTTTGTCAAGTATGCTGGAAAATATTGTCATAAGATCACATGTTCAAACCCGTCAGTAAAATATTTACAAATATTAACTCTCTTCTAACAAGATGTCTAAATCTTATCATCGTCTTGCCTTGCTTGACCTTGGGTTGGTTAAATAAAAGAAAAGATCGTATTAATACGTTAGTATTTAAGTAAAAGAAAATGTATTTTTAAACTTTTCTTGTGCTTGCATTGTTCTAACATACACACATAATTATATTCTTTTTATAAACATGTAGTATTTTACAAAAGATGTGTGTTGTATAAAAATGGTTAGCAAAAATCATTTATATACTCTTAATATGTCAAAAACTATGCATACTATACATAACATCAAATAGTTTCTCGTACAAGCAAAATATATGACAATCTTAAAGTAAGAAATTAACTTGTCATTATTCATCAACCTCACACTTACAACTAATCTTAGTTTAATGGAACACATTTTGAAAATCTTTATTTGTTTTCTTTTAAAAGAGTGTTCATAAGGGTCAAGAAAGATTTTGAATATATATCGACTCATTATTCAAAATATGATTGATATTATTATCGAATCTAATTGACAGGTTTTCTAGTATGGACATGAAATCGGATTCTTATTTGTCTAGCTTTGAGATTATATCAAAATGTAACAAGAGATATTATCTTAAACCTACATACTCAATCACACTTGATTGATATAACAATAACGACATCCTCTTTAAAAATGATAAGAACATACATCGAATCATAACTCACACTTATGTAAATGATGTCATATTGAGTCTACTTGTCCAATAGTTGTGCTCCAAATATTTGGCAAATATATGCATAAAATACACAATGAAGTAGGATTGACGACTTAAATGTTTTGTCCAAAATATTCAAGTAATTTACCTTACAATGCACTTGGTAAAGTCGTCATCTCCGAAAAGACAAACATGAGAAAATGTAGGATATTGGAAATCATAACACAATCGAATGACTAGAGGATTAGCCAAGTTCTAGAGAGAGAAAGTAAGAAAGAACTTTCTAGTGAGAGAAAATGAACTTGTATAAATGAAATGACTAACCCACCTCTTCCTTGGCATGGAAGAGGCTTATATAGTTACAATGAAACCAGCCTAAGGCCTTGGTAAAGGGCTAACACGTTGGGTTTAATACCCGGCCCATTACCGAGCATTATACATTAACTACTTAACTACGAGCAACAATAAACGGTAAAATACATGGGGTGACCAAGTCTTTTTCTAGTATCTAACTGTTAGATATTAGAAAAAGACTCGGTCACCCCATGTATTTTACTGTTCATTATAGCTCATAGTTTAATAGGTAAACGTATGACTTTCGGTATTGAACCGGGTACTAATACCCGGTGTATTGTAAGAACTATAAATACCTCTTCCAACTTTGGAAGAGGTAAGCATTTTATTCATTTTACACACACTCTTTAGTGTGTTTTCCTTTTCTCTCTCAACTATTCTCTCTCTCTAACTTTCTCTCTCTAGATCTCTTTAGATCTATACATGTTTGTGTGAATTCGGGAACCTACAATTGGTATCAGAGCCATGGGGTGGATTCGTGATTGATTCATATGGTTAAATAAGCTCAAATTCGTGGCTTATTTTTGAAGAAAAAAACCCACGGCTCATTTTTGATTGTGGCTTATTTGTTTGTTAAACTTGATCTTCTCTTGTTCTACACATCAAAAAGGTTAGATTGTAACAATTTCAAGTGGTATACAAGCTCCTAGTTCGATTTATAAGGTTATTAAGTTTGATGTTCTTCGTGGAGGGTTGCTTCGTTTTTATGATCCACGAAGAAATACATGTTATTGGAAGGTTAATCTTCATACACCATCTTAGTATTGCATGTTAGAGCTTTGATTCGTGGTTAAAAAGATAATATGGCTTGATTTTGCTTAATTCGTCCAAGTGTTCTTCGTGGAGAGTTGGTTAAAATATCATTATCTAACCGGCGGTTTGACAAAAGGTAGGGACAAGATCCGGAAATTTAGGAAAAAGTCAAAGGCGAGTTGCCAAAAGTCAATGGCGAGTTGCCAAAAGTCAATGGCGAGTTGCTTGTTCGCGGCGGTTTACACAGGATAGTGGCGAGTTGGCTTGAAAATAATAGTCGGCGAGTTGGTAAAAGGTACGGCGAGTTGCTAAAACACACGGCGAGTTGTTAAAACGGCGGGTTGCCAAAAACGGCGGGTTGCCAAAAACGGCGGGTTGCCAAAAACGGCGGGTTGCTAAAACGGCGGGTTGCTAAAACGGCGAGTTGCTTTATCTCACCAGCGGCGGTTTAGTCACTATAGGCAGCGGTTTGATTATTTTATTAAGCCGGCGAGTTAGCAAAAATATAGAGGCGGTTTGGTTGATTTCAAAGCGGCGGTTTGATAGAAACATATACGCAGCGGTTTGATTTAAAAAAAAAAAAAAATTAAGAAAAATTTAATTTTTTCTATAGCCTTTTTATCCCATTTTTACACCAAATTTAAATTTTGGTAATAGGGAAAAATTTTGTTAAAAAATTCAAATTATTTTTGGCGGGAAAAATTAAGAAAAAAATTAATTTTTCAATATTTTTTGACATTTTTCAGTTTTTTGGAATTTGTGTTAGACTTGTTTTTGTTCTAGCTCACGGCCCATCTGTATTTCAAGGCCCGTTTCAGTTTGGTGAGCCTATTTAAACAAACAGCTTTAACCCTAGCCAGAAAATTATCTGTTTTTCGACAATTAAATCATTGGCCGCTGATTCCGAATCAAATCATTCACGGTTTTCTATTGATTTTGTAAAATCCCGTTAATCTTTTATCGGTTTTAATCATAGACTTGTAAAATCCTGTGAACGTTAATTGCATTTAAAACCACAACATCAATCACATTATCTACTTAAGATCCTTAATTTTATTTCACACATCGAATTTCAATGGAATCTTCTAATTCTAATTCAAAAGAGAGAGAGCTTCAACTGACGCAACGGCTCGCAAAACAAAGGCACTCCAACTGCATGACATGGGTTGAACAACTCGAGACACATCTTCATGATCTCTATCTCCTTAATGCGCCTTATGCTATTGATGCATTTAAACCAGCATTTCGCTCATTATTTGGTGAAGGCTACAACTTGAAAGAGAGAATCTTCATGGGGTTAATGCAAAGACTTGTCTTCAAGCACTCAGAACACAGTTCAAGGAATTTCTTGCCTCAAAAGGGGTAAATGCAACGGATCTTCTGAATCAAGGTTGGCAACAAGACTTCGAAGACTTCACGCGCTGTGAACCTAGTGCGTACAGACGTGAGTTACTCGAGAACCTGGATACACTTGAAGCGGTCATTCATAAAGTTGTAAATACATATGGTGTATTACGCATGAAAGAAAATGAAGTTAATGCACTAAAGGAGAATGGAAGTCAGTTGCATGATGAAATACTTCATGAGCATCAAATTAAGTCAAGTGTCAAGATGCAGTCTCAAGATATTCAGATCAAACCAGTTCAAGCAATGGATGACAGCTTGATTGTATCAAAAGGCAGTTTGATAGAGCCTGAAAACAACGATGCATTCAGCAAATCAGAGATTGAAACTCATATGCAAAGGCAAGAGGAAAAGGTCGATATGCGTGAAGCAGTTGATGCTGGGTTGGTTGTCACAGAAAGCAGTGGGACAAAGCCCGACAAGCAGAATACAAGTAGCAGTTCAGGGAGTTATACCACACAAGCTGTGGATGCAGATATCAGACCAGTAATTGACGAAGAGCCATTTGCTGAGGTACAATTGACTGCTCTACATAATATCCTTGCTAATGAACAACAGCATACTGAGCAATCTGAACCCAGTTATGACACACATCTGTTGGAAACTATTGAAAGCAATACCACTCCTACTTCAACAAATATGTGTCATAGGGGAGGAGAGATTGACCAGGATGCTTTGCTTAAAACTGAGCTTCTCAAAACGAAAGATATGGTTGATAAGGAAATTTACAATGAACTTTCAAAACGATTTTTACAACTGGAAAAACATTGTATTTCACTTGAAATACAAATTCAACAAAAGGAAGAAAGTTTTCAAAGTAACAAACCATGTAAGAATCAGGAATTTCCTGAATTTCGTGAATTTTTTGTGATTAATGATTTGAAAGCTCAGCTACTGGCCAGAACCACACTAATTTGCAACTTGAAGAAACAAATTAAAAGTGTGAAGGAAACAAGTAATGAAGCCACAGTTAAAAATGATATCGATGTGATTGAAACGATTAACATCGAATTAGAACACAGTGTGGCTAAATTACTTGCAGCAAATGAGCAACTGCATAAAGAAAATGAGCATTTGAAACAGACTTACAAAGAACTTTTTGATTCAATTAAAAAGACGAAAGTTCAGAATAAAGACAACAGTGAATCTTTAATTTCTCAAATTAATCAAAAGTCTGTCGAAAATGCTGATTTAAAAGCTCAGCTTCAGGAAAAGGTTTTTGCAAATGCGGCATTAAAAAATGAACTTAGAAAGATAAAAGGAAATAGCGTGGATACTAAGTTTGCCAAAGCATCAATCTTGGGGAAACCGCCTTTACAACCATCTAGAAACCATTTAGTTGTTAGACAACCGAATGCGTTTACGTCTGAACGACCTAGAATTTCAAGACCACGGTTTGCCTCCCAAGTTGATGAGAAAAATGATTTGTCAAAAACAGTCACTCCTCATTATTTGCCTAAAGTTAGAGAATCTGCTGCTGCAACACCTCATCAGGTGAATGCACCTAACTACTCTAGGAATAGTCATAAAGAATCGTATGGTTCTAATGATATGGTTCATGCGTACTTTCTAGAGGATGCTAGGAAAATGACACAAGACAAAACCAGGATTCCTAGTCATAAGGATATGGCCTCTACTAGAGCACACTGCACTCCTAATGCTTGTACACCAAAACCTAGAAACATATATAGGAGTTCTCCTGTATCTAAGTGTAGTGGTGGAATGTCAAATGGTGTGCCTCTAGTAGATCACTCTAGGAATTCTAGTTTCTTCTTGGACTCCAAACAATTTGTTTGTTCGATTTGTCATAAATATATCTTTAATACAAATCATGATGATTGTATAACAAAGATCCTGAATAAGGTGAATTCTCGTGCTAAAGTTCAGTCCCCCAAGATCAGAAACAACAATCCCGTTAAACCAAAGAACCACACTCATAAACTTGGTAGGCATAATGGTATAAGACAAAGGTTTTCTCTCAATAAGTCTTCCGCAGTGCATGAGAAACCACACACTCCTAGATCTTGTCTTAGGTGGAAACCAACGGGTAGAATTTTCAAGACTGTTAGTCTTAGGTGGATACCTACTGGAAAGATGTTCACCGATAGCACAACCAAAGTTGACAGTGAACCTCCAAATGGTTCAAATGATGATATCACTAACCCATATGAATGTAATCAAACTCTTTATTTTAGTGCAGGCAGGGGCGGAGCCAGGATTTTCAGTTAGGGGGGGCTGATCGTGCTTAATGCAGAAAGTCATAATGATAAGGGGGCTTAATGTAAAAAATTAGTAGAAAAGCGGCTTGTAATATAGATAATTAAAGAATAAATAGGCTCATTAGGGGTGGCTCAGCACCCACTAGTCCCCCTACTAGCTCCGCCCCTGAGTGCAGGTACTTCTAACTCAAGTGCAGGTACATCTGTCAATCCTTTAAAGGAAAGACTCAGAGTTTGGTTACCAATGTGAAGACCAAATGGGCCCTCAATCAATGACAACAGCCCATTTGTGTGCAATTGACAGAGACTATGAAGACTTTGAAGGCCCGATCCTAGCCCTTAATCCAGTCCCAACCTAAACCCACCCAAACCTTATTGGGCCTTAAAAAGCCCAATAACATAAGCCTAAACCTTATTGGGCCCAGACACACTTAATTGGGCCCAATACAGGCCCAGCCAACCCCTATTGGGCCAATTAACAATCCAAAGCCCAACCTGGCCCAAAAAACAATTTTTACAAAACCTTAGGGACTTAATTTGTCAATTCTGTAAATTGTTTTATATAAAGAAAAGTGTTTTAATATTAAATGGAGGACCTTAAATTTGCAATTTTTAAAAGTATTTTTCCTTGTTAAAACTCCACAGGGCTAAACTGCCAAGTCTGAATCCTTTTTATCTGTTGTTTCATTTAAAACACATTGGGCCATTTGTGCCATTTCCGAAATTACTTATAACCTAACAAAGAAAAGAATAAAAAAAGAGTGGCAAGGATATCGAAAACTTCGGGGTTTCTTTTTGGGCATTATGAAACCATTAAATGTATAACCAATCATCGGTCACCCTTTCTACCCCCCCCTATTTACGCACTCACAATTCCTCTCAAACACTCACGAGATTACTTCCACCTCTCTTTACCCAAACTTCCTTTTACCAGATAAACATTTCCCACACCCCCACTAACTTTAATTTGGTCCAGGTTGGCAATCCCACTATTCCCGAGCTCCATCAATGGCTGAAATTGGTCATTAAGAAGCACAAACCCAAATCAAAGGGCTAGGATTGGTTAGAGGCTTACCACTCTCATAAGAAACACAACAAGAAGAAGAAGAAACATTGGGGAGCTCATATAAATGCAAGAAACATATGCCGAAGACCACACCCTTTTTTTTACTACCTGGTTTTTAGCTTATTTTTATTTAATCTTTAATTTAAATTGTAATTTAAAGTTTTCAGAACTTCTACTTTGTAATGTTATTAAGTTTTCTTTAATTTCCAAGCTTTAGAAAAAAAATCGTTGCTTTGTTACTGTTGATGAATCACAAGGATATTAAGGGATATATGTTTTTATTCTTGTTTAACTTGCCCTTAATTTGCCCCTAACTCGTTCATTAAGCATAAAGAGTTAACTAATTAACTCAGGTTTTGAGGTATCAACATTTTGTGTAAATGATTTTTTTATATTTAAGGGAGGAGTCCTTTGGGTTTAGCATCAAAATGGGTAAAAAGGTATGTGACATTGTGTTTTGGATAAACTCAGCCAGCCATAGCTGAAGTGTTTGGTTATCTGTCTGTGCATTAGATTAATTTCACTAAAAAATTGAGTCATAAGCCTTGTTCACTAATTTTGATATTGCTTAGATAAAATTGCATTTCTCATCTGTCAAGGTCAAGAGGCTTGATAAACTCTTGTGTTTATGTATTACAAAGTGGTTAGGTAACTTTGTTTTGAGTTAGAAGAATTGTCCAAATAGTTTTTTAACAAGACTGTGTTCAGTTTTAAATCTTACGTGTCCCATCACCGATCAAACTGTGTGACGTGTAGTTTTTTTTCTTTTTACAAAAAAAGGCCACTTAATAAGCTATAAAATTTGTAGACTTTCCTTGTGATTTGGAATGTGCTTTTCGGATATTAAGCTCAATCCATATCCTTTCACCTGTATGTTATTGTTTTTTGGTTTAAGCCTTTTTTGGAGCTATTTCTAAAAAGCTCAAAATTCCCCTTTTTTCAAAGATGAGATTTAGCCTTGCCCTGATGCTGGGAGGAACAGTTTTGACCCTTCCCAATTTGTTAAATTTACATTTGTCAGTAGCTTTTATGGTTTTTATTTATGCTTATAGGTTAGACTTTAAGCCCCTTAAATTTCTCTAGTTGTATTAGCTTTTTACCTTATTATTTCTCAGTAGTATTAGAAGTTGTTGTTTTCATCATTTTCTTATCATTTCAATTATAAGCTTATTGTGTCTTGGTGGTTATTAGGAGTTAATATTGGTAGATTGTAGCTATTAGCTTAGTCAACTAGCTTACTTCTAAGATTTACATTAGATAGCCAGCTTATTTAGTTGTTTTAAATCATAAAAAAGCTAAACCAAAAAGCCAACTTTCCCTTTTAAGCTAACTGTCCATGTAATCTGCTTAATTAGTGCTGCTTATTTTATTTTTTTTCAGAGTTGATAAGCCCTATGTGCCTTATTAAAGTTAATCCCTCAAGCACTCTCCACGTTTTCTTTTTGAAGTTTTGTATTAAAAAGCACTTTTTGGCTTTTTGGACTTTAGTGGTTTATCGGGTTTTAGTTTCAGGGACTTTTGTGTAACTTCCACGTTTTAGTTAACTTGTTAGCATCTTTAGCGGTTAGTGTGGTTGCGTGGTTAGTCCTTATGTCCTTTCACTATTAGTCCTTGTCAGTTAGTAGCAGTTAATTATTTATTTAATTTAATTAATTTTAGGTTAAGTTTTTAATTAGTTTAATTAAATTAAATTGCTACAGTAACTTTTAGGGCTTTTTATATTTTTAGATTTCTCAACTTTTTCTTTATTTAATTTGATTTTTTCAGATTTTTTATAGTTATATTTTCTGACTTTTTATATTTAATTAGTTTTAATTAGTATTTAATATTTAAAAATTCATAAAAAATACAAAAATTAACAAAAAATTATTTTTCTTTTTTAGAAAATTTTCTTTATATCAGTTAGTTTTATCTTAAAATTATAAAATACTTAAGTAGGGTATAATTTTTGCTTAAAAATTCAAGTTCCGGCCCGTTTACGAGCCCGGCTTTTTCGTTTCTTACCGTTTTGTTCGCTTTTTAACTCCGATTTTGAAATTTTTTACATTTTCTTTTAAGTTAGAATATTTTTAATTTATTTAAATTTTAAAATTAATTTTATGACTTTATTTTTGTAATTTTGTTTTGCCTTGCGAATTAATTCGGTAGTCTATAATTGCAGTGTAATTAGTTTTTTAGTCTTTAATTATCTTAGTTAAGTATTTTTAGACATTATTATGTTCCCCGGTAGATTTTTTAGGATTCACATTTGCATTGTTCTGCTCCGTAGTTTAGGATGTATCCTATATCTATTTTTGTTCCCACGTAGTATATTTAAGGTTCCATTTCCACTGCTTGTTTCGTAGAATAATTTGTAGTTTTCTTTAATTAATTTTATTTTATCCTAGTTAAAAAATCAAAATCATTTGTTTCTCAATTCAAATCATCAATTCATTCGTATCGATTTACCATTCCAGCCTCGTTGGGGATTTACGACCCGGGAAAGCTCTATACTACTTCTCGGTATCATTGACTCTGCTTTTAGACTATCCTTACTATATATTTGATATTTTATTATATTATATGTATTTTAAGGTATAGTCTGAGCGGATCAATTTTTGGCGCCGTTGCCGGGGAGGCTGTGCAAACGTTTATCTTCGACGTTTGACCATTGATTTTGAAATTGTGTATATTTTTTTTTTAGTATTATAAAAATATAAAAAAAGTACATAAATTTTTTCAATTTTTATTATAATTATAATTTAAAAATCAAAAAAAAAAAAAAAAAAAAAAAAAAGAGAAAATCAAAAATATAAAAAATTGACAATAAAAAAAAAAGAAATGATATTCACAAATTGGTTAAATACATAAATATAATACTCTCAACTGGAGTGTAATTATTAATAAGTTCCGGTGTACTCTGTTGGTTTCCAACTCGAACATAAAGATTTAAAAAACTGCCTTTTGTGTCTCTTACGAACTGTACGGCTCACGCGAAAAAAGTTGAATAAACTAATAAGGTGGAGTATAAGGAGGGTTGTTCCTAGGAACTACGACCCGGAAAGGAGAAAGAAATAAGTTCGCGCCATTCCCTACTCCTTCCGCTCACTGTGCGTTTATCTTTTTGTGAGTACCGTGAAGTAGTAGATTATCAGGCTTTAGTTGTCTATCATTTCTGTCCGTTAAAATAAATTTGGAATTGAATGGAAAACCCCAAAAATAATCTTCTTTCTCTTCGTTATCCAATTATTCTTTTCTTATCCATATTCATGTTTAATTCATATGACGTCATTCGATTATCGTTTGAATCAATTAATGCGATTAAAAGAAGCTCGTCTTGTGGGAAGTTTGTACACTTCAACTGTGGTTGTTTGGAACGGGAGTCTTGAAGACAATGATTCATGTTCTAAAACCCCTCGAAATTGTGCAAGGTGTGCAGTGTGTGTGGAAACCCGATTGATGGTCCATACTGTCGAGGATGTGCTCTTTTACGAAAGAAATTTAAGGAAGATTTGTTTACATATTGTGTTGAAAATGAATTTTTCCAAGACTTCCAAGATACTTCCGAGTCATCCGATGTCAATACCAACGTTGTTAATGCTCCTCGAGAGCCATTCGTTGTCAAACAGGACCCCAATGAAAATTCCTCGCAAAGTCCTCCATAAATTAACCACAATTGTTGTTACGAGTGTGGTGATTCGTTAGATTGAATCTTTTGTCAATGATGCACTTATAAATCTTGTGGGAAAGGTGCTCATATTAGTTATAATTATCCACCGAAAGCTCTGATTATATTTAATCTTGAACCATGCAATCAAACCATTGATGAGCTCCCACAAACTTTGCCAAGTTTTGAATCGACGTGCTATTTCGAAAAAGAAAATTCATTACCTTACATTTCAAAACCTAACTTTGTTGATGATTCTCCTAACGTTTTCAACCCACCTCCACAACCTCCTATGTATTCTTGTGAATTTTGCAGGAACGATGCTCGTTATGGTTACTATTGAACACCTTAATTTCCGTTTATCTATCTGGAACCGTGTTACAATCAAGACTTTAATTTCCCGCAAGATTTTCATGATTTTCAACAACAATATCTTTGTTGTGAAAATTGCGGGGGTCCTCATGAGACTTTTCAATGTCAACCGATGAATGAAGACTATTATCATGAGCAAAATCCGTGCTATGATTCTAATTCTTTCGGTTTTGACCAATTTCAACCCCCGCAATATACCGTCAATCATCCAATCTTCAATGCTCAAAATAGCCTTCTCAATTCTCAAAATGAGCTTCTCAATTTTCAAAATAAGCTTATGGAGCAATTGACATCCATGTGTGAAATGGTTAGTCAATGTATACAAAAGAAGGAAGAAGAAAAACGAATTAAAGAAGAGCAAGCGGCTAAAGCTCGATATTAGAAGATTCCCGTTTGCTACGATGATGACGATTGATCTCTTCTAACTACACTCTTTAATATATAGTAAATATATATATATATATATAATATTTATAAATATATAAAATGAATGGTAGGAATCAAAAGATCTCAGTTATAATAATCCGAAAGTATGATTCCCAGGTCGTTATCCCCGATGAGAAAAGCAATTGAAAGTCGAAAGTTGTTTTGAGAATCGATGTTTGAATGGGATAAGATTGATATTGTTTTTCTAAAACTACAAGAAAAATAAGGCAAAAACTTAAAAATACTTAAGGGAAAACAAATTTTAGCTAAAAACGTAAAACGGAAACCCTAAATTGTGACTAAAAACCTTAAATTTCCAAAAATAAACTTAAAATGAATTTTTCACTTTTAATAGACTCTAATTAACTAAAAAGTAAGATTAAAGAAAACTAGAATGAAAACGGAGTTGATTTGAGCTTAAAAACACGAAAAACGTGAACGGGAATGAATCCCGTCCTTTAAAAAGTGAAAATTTGCAAATTAAACCCTACGGAAGCGAAACTATTTTTCCTAGGAACTATATGATAAAAGAAATTTTTTTAAAAAGGAATTATAATTTTTGACTTTTTTATATTTTTTTATGAATTAAAAATGATTTTAAAGAAAATTAAATATAAAAAATACTAAACGTTTTATAAAAATTATGAAAAATAGCTTAAACAATGAAGAATCTAATAAAAATAAGCTTGGAAACACAGATTATTAAATAAGCTGCGAAAATAGCTTATTATACTAAATGGGTTAAAACGTATATAACTAATATATTTTGTAAAAGAATACCGTATGAGCTATTGTAGCACAATGATTGAGTGTGTGGGGGTTAAAATGCTTGGTGAAGGTGGTAGAGGTCCCGGGTTTGAGCCTTCCTCACCCGGGGCTTCCCACATTCCCAAGTGTTTTTATTTTTTCCATTTTTTTATTAAATTTTTAGAAAACTTAAAAATAAGCAACTTTTGCAAAACAACTATTTTTCAAAACTCAAAATTAAGCACGAAATAAGCAATTTAAAATGACAGAAATAATTAAAAACTATTAAGTCAAAAAATACTAACTGTTTTCGTTTTTTAAGGAGAATAAGCAAACGGAAATTACAAATAAACTAAAACAGACAATAAGCTATATCTAAAAAGCACATAAGAACAAAAATAAGCACAAATGAATAAGCAGATAGACATAAAAGCTAAAAAGGCTTAAAAACACTTAAAATTCACACTAGAAAGCAAATAAGCTCAAATAAGCTTATGGCAAAACCAAATAAGCTAAAATGGGTTTATACTAACCTAATAAGCTAGTCTAAACCTAAATAAGCAATAACAATAAGCAGATAAGCTAAAATAAGCCAAATGAACCTTTGGCCAAAACTGATAAGCCAAAAGGCCTATAGGGACTTTTCTAGCTTAAAAATAAGCTAGCAAAAGGATCCTTATGGCTTAGTGGCTTATACCACTGAAAAGAGTAGCCAAAAAGCTACAATAAGCTCCAAAGAAAAAGTATTTTGAAACTCAAATAAGCACTTAAAAAGCTTCATGAAAAGGGCATCTCACACAGATTCAACACTTAGAAAAATTTGTGAAAATTAACAAAACAACACTTTTGAGCTTAAAAATAAGCACTCTAACAGATCCTTATGGATCTCAAACCTACAAACAGTTTGAGTTTAGACCTCATAGAAGTTATAACAACAATCAAAAAGCATTTTAAAACACTGAATAAGCTACAATGATCAAGAGGAAAAGCAATTTTTCAAATCTAAACCCTTAACAACCTTTTGACAGCAATCAATGAAATCAAATGCACAATGCAAGATACTTAACCTACTTGCATAAAACACTTAAACATGCATATCAAACATAAAAATAACCTGCTAAACTAGACTTAAGTAAATAAGCTACATAAACAGCTTTTAGCATCTGAGAATCAAAACACATGAAGACATATCTTAACAAATGAGTTTTAGACTTTAAAACCTTTTTAAAATAGCTTAATTCCTCTTAAATGGACTTCTTAAACTTAGCTAAGTGACCCAAAAGAGTTTTTAAATCATTTTGACCCGTTTGACCCATTGTCCCAAACACCCCTTTAAAAACAGTTTTAGATTATTTAACTTGATAAAAGCTATTTAAGCTAAAACTCTTCAAATACTAGATAGTAAATAGCTTATAACAAACTAAATGAACATATTTCAACAATCAAATAAGCAAAAACAATAAGCTAACAACTAATGCTAATATTTTTTGTTTTTATAACTTTTTTGTATTAAAAACATGAAAAGTAAGATCTAAACAAACAATTGATCTAAATAAGCATTAAACACAAATAATAAGCAATTATAAGCTAATTTAAACTAAAATAAGCAAATAATAAGCAGTATGAAATAAATTAAAGCTAATAGAGGAAATTTAGGCTTAATTGTAAAGAGGAAACTTACAGGAGCCTTTGCTCTAAACAAGGCTAAGATAAAGCCCAAGTGAGCTATCAACAAGCTCTAGCTTATCACAAGGATAAGCTAGTAAAGTCCAATAAGCTCTTCCAGTGTAAGCTTATCATCCAAAGCAACAAAATCCATCCATAGCATAGGTATTAAACTGATTTTAGATTTAAGTAAGGTTAATGACTGAATTAAGTTCCATCTAAGCTTAAATACTTAGATGAGCTTATTAGAAGCTTATGAAACAGTAACGGCTTATTAAACCATAATTTTGCATAAAAGTGAAATCAGAATTGACAAAAGAGTTTAAATGAAAACAAATTTTTATTAATAACTGAATTGAATACAAAGTGTTGAAAAGGTAATTACAATTAGCTAAAAACCATAAGCTAAAAAATTACATGAAAATAAGCTAAATATTAAGCTACTAAAAACTGAAAAAGAAGATGATCCATTTGTGAGTGAGTAGGTCTTGTATTTATAGCCTGAGAAGAAGCTTCTAGGTCTCCAAGTTTGTTAGACGCTCCCTTGATCTTGTCCCTTGAATCATTCTAATCATTGGATCCATTTTCTCAACCGTTGGAGTGATTTGATGAGCACACGGATTGCCAACGTGGCATTCCGTGTGTCAGACCCCTTTGTGCTTCTTTTGCACTAGATTTAGTGCAAACTCTCAATCATTGGAGTGTTTCTTTCATATATCCGCATGTCCTTTCTTGTGGTGTCTTAGCCAATAGGAGGCTTTGGTGACGTATAACTCTGCCACATCATATCTTGTCACTTGAATTGTTGAGCCACGCTGTCAATTTCAATTTACCCTTTGTTTTACACAAGGTGAAACGAAGAAGGAGATGAACAGTAACAAACTATTTTTCTCGCGTGTTTTCTTTCCTTTTTAACTGAGTTTGACCCGGGTGTATTTGTTGACTTGGGCTTTTATAAGGAGAAATGGGCTAGGTGATGGGTTAACAGGCTTATGTTTTTGGTATTATAAGAGATTTAACGACTGTTATCTCTTAAGTATAAAAGAGATAACGGTGTTAGGGTTTTAGGGTTTTTTGTGTAATATGATTTATCTTTGAGGACTGATTTGGTATTTTTGAGGATTTTGTCTTCTTGTAATTGACCAATGTTGACCAAGAGTTGACTTTATTGACCTTTTGCTAGAAATCTCCGGCTCTTTTGTACTCTATCAGTTCCCGTATCCGTGTTTGTCCGGCTTTGTTCGTTTTCTTGTGATTTTTGCACTATCTGTACCTACACATTCACAAACAACAAAATACACAAATACAAGCATATTTTTGCATATTTTGATCATTTAAGGGCCATTTTGGATATAATAAGGATATGTGATTTCTCACATATCAACGATGACGAGGAAAGATCTATTCCTTTAAAAGATACTATTATTTCTGGACTTCCTCCGTGTGTTGCAATCACACCCGCTTTATCAACCGAGGAACCCGTTGACTCTCTCATAATGGAGAACGAGCATCTTGACACTATTTCAGGAACAGAATCGGACGAATTCATAAAGTCTAGTGTTAAGAACCTTGTCCAAAACCCAAGTGAGTTCGAGGATGCTTCCGACGGTGTGTGTGATTTGCCCATTTGTGATGATTTTCCCAAGAGTCATCTTGTTAGTTTCTCTAACCCTCTCTTCGATATCAATGATGATTGTACCTCAAGTGATGATGAGTCATTTTCCGAGGAACACGTTCCAATGGAGAATTTTAAATTTTTCTCTAATCCTCTTTTTGATCTTGATGAAGAAATCGTTTCTACCGAGGTGAATCTAATTCAAAATGAGGTGTTAGAAAATACCAATTCAATTCCACCGAGAATTGAATATCCTTGTTTTAATGCCGAATCCGATCTTTTAGAATCTTTGCTTCAGCAAGATACTTCGATTAATGATTCTCAAAAGATCGATTCTCTTCTTGATGAGTTCGCCGGTGAACTCACTCTTCTCCACTCAATTCCACCAGGAATTAATGATGTCAACCTTGACCCGGGGGGAGATATTTTGTTTTTGGAGAGTTTGTTTTACGATAACTCTTCTCCTCACCCTCCAGAAGAATTTAATTCTAAAAATCCTACCGAGTCTTTCTCTCCATCTCCTATCCCGGTCGAGGATAGTGACTCTCTTATGGAGGAGATTGACATTTTTCTTGATGGTGATGACTCAATACCACCGGGTATTGAGAGTGATGATTTCGACTCGGAAGATGACAATAATTCTACCTCCCGTCCCGAGTTTGAATCATTTCATGTTGATTATCCCGATTCGGGAGATTCAACCATTGATGTGGTGGAAGACATCCCCGTTGATGTGCCTAATATTTTGGGCCCCCCCGCCCTTCAATTGGATTTCGACTTCATTCCTTCTAATGATCTCGGATCCGATCTTAATGCTTCTTCTCCTTCCGGAGATAGTAACAAGATTTACGATCCAGGGATATGCATTGAAGTCGAATCCACGAGAATTCTTGCTACTCTTTCCCCCGTGATTAATACTTTACTTCCATTTTCATCCGAAAATGAAGACAAAGTTTTCAATCACGGTGTTCTTGCTTATAAGGAGAAATCTCCTCCTTATTCATCATATCGGGGCTTGAAAGCTCTCCAGTTTTCTTCTAAAAGCCCGATGTTGATTCATGGAGACAACACTCCTAATTTGGGTGTTCGTCATCTCCATTTCTACCCCCCTTGATCATCTCAAGTATGGGGGGATCGGGTCAAGCTTAGTGACCCTAAACAAGCGCTTCGTGGGAGGCACCCCATGCTTATCCGTAGTTATATTATGTAGTAATGAATAAGTGTTTTTGTTGTGAGGAGGCATGCCTCTTTCCTATCTAGTATGTTGCGTTTTGTGTGTTGTATGTCCAGGATGTCCTGGATTTTTGAAGCCTCTCGTGCTCACGGTTTTTGTCCTTCGATCACAAGAGCTTCAAGTCCTCAGCTTCATTTGGGAATCCAATATCCTAATCTTATCGACTAACGTTTTTCTTTAAGTATACCTAATAAACGGCTTAGGATTTGCGTAGAGACCCTTCTAAAAACATTGAGGACAATGTTTAGACTTTGAAAAAATTTAAAAAATTTTAAAAATAAAATAAGTGTTTTGTCACAATTTTGACTTTCCTGCTGGGTAGAATAAGAATAAATTTTGACTCGATCGAGTGTGTTGAGCTTTAGCTTGTTCCTTAACTTTTAGACCAAGTGTTCGCGGATCTTCGCGAAGAACGAAAAATGATAGAGTTAATTATGAGTTGGATGCTAAACAAGGATTATTTGGAAATCTTAAGAGCTCATGTATGTAATTTGTGGCTTTTTCTCCCATAAGCTTCTAACCAGACTAATAATACGTGCTATTTTTGAAAGTTAAACATAAATCAATAATTTTTGAAGTATAGTCGATATCAATAATTTTAGTTCAAATTTATACTTAAATTTTCTAAAACAAAATTTTCTCAATATCATGGTATTATAAAGTAAAAAATGTGGTAATAACAAGAATAAACTGTGGGCTGATAAAAGTTTACTGCATCTTGCCGGCTCACAACCGATGTTGCAGCCTTCTAAATAAGGCACATAGTATTTATCCGAGACTGATAAAAGTTTGCTGCATCTTGCCGGCTCACAACCGATGTTGCAGCCTTCTAAAAGGTCGATGATTTCCTTAAGAATGAATAATTGTATTAAGTGTAGTAAACGTGAATTAATAAATATAGGGAAAATCTCTTTTTGTTAAATTTAAATATGCTTTTGAACTTAGACTATTTCATTTTAAGTTTTTCTAAATAAGCTATATATAAACGGGAAACCTAAGAGTTTTTTGAAACCAAAGGTCTGTGAGTCCCGATACTAGTCTTTGTGGGGTGTCAAAAGCCTGGTCACTTAGCCGCAAGGTTGGGATGTGCCGAGACGAAAGTCGCTACATGGGATGATCTCGCCTTCAAACTTATTATTCTCGGGTGGAACGTGAAGCATAGAATTTTGCAAAACGTTGATCCATGGTTGAAATTCGAAATGGCACATTCACCTAATATATAATAATTGTCGGGAGTGAAAAGTTCACAAGTTACAAATATGAGTAGTGTTAGCATCTTTACGTGCATTTAACGATGATTTCGTTTTAAGCTTGGTTTGGAATAAGTGAAAAGTCAGGAACGATGAATTTATCCTTTTTGGGGCATTTTAGGATTGAAATGCGTTTTATTTCGTGACCCTAAAAGTTATAAAAATAACGAAAGCCAAATATGTTAGTTAGTTGCTTTAAAAAGAAAAGTACAAAAAATTGGAAAAAGGAAAAAATACAAATATATGTGCGGTAGTTAGTGTAAATAACAAAAATGGTAAAAAGGGGCTTGTTGAAGCTATTGATTCTATCATACCCCTCGACGAACACTTAGCTACTTTTCAAGGTTATTAGTCGAGGGGGTTTGAGATTCTTAGTTTTCTTAAGTGTTTACGTATAGCATTGCGTGAGGACACGCAATAGTTTAGTATAGGGGATTTTGGTATGTGTGTAATTACACATACCTTTTACCTAATAAATCGACCCTAGACGACTAAAAACGGACATAAAATGCCATAAATATGCTTGTTTTTTGTGTTTGTACTGTGCAGGTATCAGATAGTCACTAAAGGACAAAACAAAAGCCAAAGGTACAAAAGGATTGAAAACGGAGCTAAAACAGACATTTCTGGATCGACTCGACAACGTTTGTGCATTTAATGAAGTCAAGACGAAGTCAAAGTCAACCCCGGGATACGGCATTGGAAAGAGCATCGAAAACCAAACCCGAAAACCTAAATTGTCAAAAGTGGGCCCACCCGTACCCACCTAGTGGGCCTGGATCAGCCCACTATATTCAAATAAAACCCTTTTAAACCCTTAGCCCAAAAATTCTTAGTAATGGCCCAAAACCCTCATTTTAATATCCTGGCCCATAAACAAAAACATGCTGGCCCAATACACAATAACCCAATACCCTTTAGCGATTGTTACCCCTCAACCCTTTTAGACCCTTCACACCGTTAGTCCTAAAGGACTAACAATGTTAGTCCAAAAGGACTAACGATGCAAACCCCAATCAACCTCAAGGACCCCAGATGAAAAAAGAAAGGACGATGGTTGCAATACTACATATCACTCTGAGGGGCCATTTTTGCCAAATTGATATTATCTTTTCAAGTTAAAAATGGGCGGGTAAAGCACTGTTTATCTCCCTCAACTCACACACAATGCGTGTGTGTCCTTTCTTGCAGTATAACCAGCCAAAAAACTTTCACCTCACTCCAAAACGTCACCCTCAACCTTACCCCACCCCCATAAACCCCCAAAATACACGTTGGCAATCTTGAGGGTTTTGATTGGACGAAGGATTGATGGCTAGGATCACAAGGATTGGGAAGCAAGCTAAATTAAGGGTCTAGATTGAGCCTCTGAAGCCTCTCACTAAGAAAACACAACAAGCACACAGCTGAAGACTTTGGCTGCTTATATAAAAGGGAAGAAGAGAGAGAAGACAGTCATGGAGGAGTAGATTAAGTTTAGTTTTTAATGTTTTTTATTTATGTTTTTAGTGTTTTAATTCTGTCATTTTTAAATTTTAAGCTTTGTAATGTTTATGTTTGAATGAAAATTTAAGTTTTCTAAAATCTGTCTTTTATGCTTTTGAAAAACTGCTTATGTGATTTACTTGTTTCTAATGCTTATTGTTGTTTCTAATATGCTTAAAACTACTTAAGGAAGCTAATGATAATCTGGTTTTAAGCATTTGTTCTTTAAAATTCAGTTAAAATTGGTTTGAAGATATTAAAGGGGTGTTTGGGACAAGGTCCAAAATGGGTCAAATTGTGTTTTTATCTGGTTTGGGTCACTAAGCCACATTTAATAAGCTCATTTAAAGTAATTTCATCTATTTTAAAAGGTTGTCACAGTTAAAAATCCTCTTTTAAGGTCTTTAGCATTCTTGGTGTTTTCCTGTGGTTTTATTAGTTTCATATTAAGGCTCATTTGATTTAGTGCTCTTAGTTGCTGTTTTAATTCTTGTTTATGCTTCAAATTTTTGAGTGTCCAATGCATTAGGTTAATTTACTTTTGTGCTCTCAAATTCTGTAATTTTTTTTTAAGTCAATATTTCAGTTTTAAAGTCTTTTTTTCAAATATAAGTTTCAGTTAGTTAAAATTGATTTTAGGATTTGAATTTTTAAGCACAAGCTCCTTTTATGTTTAACTTCATCTGTTTTAAGTTATCTTAGCTTTTAAAAGTCTTTTTCTAGCTTATTTTTAACCCTGCAAAATCTTATTTTTCAAATAGATAGCCAACACTCAATAGGAGCTGAGTGTATTCAGCACTCTTCTCTTGCCTTTTTTTATGTCTTTGCTTATTTTTAAATTCTCTTTTCTTTGTATAATTAGATAGCTTATAGGAAAGGCTTAAAGCTCATGCTAGCCCTTAAGCCATGAGGACCCATTAGGTGGCTTAAATTTAAGCCCAAAGATAGCCCTTTAGGCTGTTTCAGTAGGGTTTTGCCCCTAAGTGCTTATTAGCTTATTCCTGTTCTTAGCTAGTTTCCTTGGCTTAATTTTGATATTATTGCTTATTAGATGTAGTTAAGTTATCTGCATTTGCTTATTTCTCCTTTTCCATTTGCTTATTTCTTCTTTTAAAGTTTAAAAAGTTAGCCATTTAATGCCTAGTGTATGATAAGTATTCTGCCAGCTTTTTGTTCTCATTTTCTGGCTTATTTATAAGCATTCATTAAAAGTTACAGTTATAAAAAATGCTTAATTATGTGTGTTCTTTAAGTTTGTAAAAAGAAATTTAAAAAAAATGTTTCTAAAAAAAAGGAGGCATGGGGGTCGAACCCATGACCTCCCCCTTACCATAGCAAAGCCTCACACACACCACACTCGTCCAACTGCCCTAGGGTCTTTTTCAATAACTAGTTCACCTTATTTATCTTTTAAACTCTTTTCCCTTTTTAAGCTTTCAGCCCCTTGTGGCTTATTTCCAGCTTATTTATAAGCTGTTTGTCAAAGTTAGTATTTTTCCTTAACTCAGCACTGTTCAAACTATTTTCTGTAATTTTTCTAGAATTTTATAAATTAGTTTACTATTTTTAATGAATTTTTCTTTTTAAAACTGTTTTTAATTCATAAAAAATTAAATAAAAATCAATAAAATATAATTCTTTTTTTTTAATTTTCTTTTATCATTTAGGACCTAGGAAAAATTATTTTGCATCCGTAGGGTTGCAAAGTTTGTTTTTTTTAAAGAACGGGATTCAAAACCCCGTTCTCGTTTTCGCGTTTTAACTTTAATTGCCTTTATATTTCTGTTCCCGTAGACTTAGGTTTTCCTTTTATGCCTAATTTATGCTTCCCGTAGATTTTTAAGTTATTTAAATGCCTTTTTATGCTTTCCCGTAGTTTTAAGTTTAATTTCTCGTGCCTTTGCTTGTTTTCTTGTAGTTTTTAAGTTTTCCCGTTGCCTTTTTATGTTTTTCCCGTAGATTTAGAAAACCCAATCAAATCCTTCTTTTATTCAAGCCTCCAATTGTCAAACCAATAACGAGACCGTTAATTTCACGCCTCGTTGGGGATAAACGACCCGGGAATCACATACTTCCCGGTTTACTACAATTGATTTTGATTGGTATTTTTGATTCTTATTATATATTATATTATATATTTAATATATAGTATAGGGTTGAATTTATCGTTGTCAATAGGTCAAAGCGATTGATTGGACTTAGTCAAAGTGCTTACATGAATAAGATATTAAAGAGATATAAAATGGATAATTCCAAACGTGGTCATATCCCCATGCAAGAAAGACTTAACTTGAACAAAACACAAGGTGCTTCAACACCTGAAGAGGTGAAGCGTATGCAAAATGTACCTTATGCTTCCGTTGTGGGATCCATTATGTATGCAGCTATAGACCTGATATTGCGTTCACGCAAAATATAACAAGCCGTTTCTAACAGAATCCTGGTGAACCTCACTGGACAGCTGTGAAAAATATCTTTAAGTATTTAAGAAATACTAAAGATATGTTTTTGGTTTATGGTGGAAATCCGAAAGCTGAACTTCGAGTTGATTGCTACTGCGATGCTGGATTTCAGACTAATAGAGACGATATCAAGTCTTAGACAGGATATGTTGCGTGGTGGACTAGAAGAGCTCCAAGCAAAGTACTACCGCAATGTCTGCTATAGAAACTGAATATATTGTTGCTTCAGAAGCTGCAATGGAAGCTGCTTGGATTAGGAAGTTTATTTCAGGGCTTGGTATAGTACCAATAATTGTAGCATCTCGTATTTTACGGTCAATATTTTAACCGAGCCTTAATTCTATTTCTCATTTTTTATGGAATTTATTATTTTTGTTTTTATCCGTTTTAACAAAAATCGTCGTTTTAGATATTTACGAGTCGTGCTTTGGATATTTATTTGTTTTAGCGTTCGAGAAATCAATAATTTCATATTTTAGCTTCGAAAGCTTAATTATTCTTATTTTTGTATTTCCTGACTTTTCTCGCGTTTTTTTGCCAAAATTGTGTCGAAAATAACGTTTTTACACTTTTTACATTTTAATTAAATGTTTTGGGTCTCAATAACAATTAATGGATAAAACAAAAATTTGCAAAGCCCAATCCCCCTCCCTTTTCTTTGGCCGGCTATGAAGCCTAAACAAACATCCTTGTATTTTATTTGTGTCGATATAATTTAGGAGGGCTAGATTTTGGTTCCATAAATATAAGGTTTCATTCCTTTTAAAATCATAACACACACATTAAACCAAAAATTCGGTATGTTCTCCCTCTCTTCCTGCTCTCGTCGAACCACATCCACCACCACCAAGATCATCACCAAAAATTCTCAAATCGATTCTAATCACTCCAATATTATTCCTACATTAATCCTTATCATTCTTTTCAAGATTAATCAAAATGCAAGGTTTTCTTTTAAGATTTTTGATTTTTAAGATTTTTGATTTTAAAGGGGTTTACTTAAATTGGGTGCAATTGAAGTTATAAGGGTTTAATTTCAAGATATTATGCAAGATTTGGTGTGGTAAAAACAAGTTAGGGTTTGTTCTTGAGGTTGATTGGGTTTTGGCTAAACAAAGAAAACAATGAAGGAATTTTTTTATCTTTTTCTTGGCTCCTACTAATGTTTGTGAGCATTTTTAAACTCTCTTTGAGGTTATTTTTTTATGATTATGCATGCATCTTATTTTCATACTTTGGAATCCATGTGCGATTATGTTTAGTATATATATATATATAATTGTGGAAGGATTATTGGTTTGAGGTGTTAGTGGACGGAGATAGGTTAGTTAGGTGTATTTGTGAAGTTGTTGTGTAGAGGAAATAGCGTTTAAGTGTTTTGAAATGGGTCGGTTAATGCAGAAAATTACATCGCCCCTTTTGAGTGTCATAAAAATGTTTAAACTAAATTTTGACTTAAGAATATGGTAGAGCTTGTTTTTATGATCGTTTCCTTATAAGAATCATCTCGTAACTCCCAAAAAACGAAGTTTTTATGGCCAAAAGAAGTTTAGAAAAAAAAATCGCAAAAATTCAGCTCATAAGGTAAATAATAGTTGCTGACATAATCGTAAATGAGTCTTTTCATCATTTTCTGTATCGTTTTGGGTCTCGGCTAAAACACGAAAGTTGTCCGGAATATCGTTTTGCATAAAAAATTGCGAAATTTGGTTTAAAAGTGCATAAAAGTAGGGGTTTTACTCAAAACACAGGTCTGCGTTTTAATTTATAAAAATTC
The DNA here is from genome assembly GCA_026074375.1 of Tanacetum coccineum. Taxonomy (NCBI): domain Eukaryota; kingdom Viridiplantae; phylum Streptophyta; class Magnoliopsida; order Asterales; family Asteraceae; genus Tanacetum; species Tanacetum coccineum. The sequence continues at coordinate 24,898 of BQNB010024338.1, forward strand.
AGCAACTGTAAGGAAAAACTGATACATTTTTTAACTTGGGATTCGGACCCTTTCTGGTCCAAACCGGCCTTTCGCTAAAACATAAAAGTTGTTTATTTGGACGTTACATAAAAAGTCGCAAAACTTGGACCAAAAATGTTAGACGATAGGAAAACATAGGGTTAAAAGTTAGTGATTTTTCTTTTTGGAAAAGTTGAAATAGTTGCTGATTTTTGTCAAAATAAAAATCGCGACACCATGAGCGACACACCGAAAATATCGTTAGAAGATACCGCAGAACAAGAGAGTTCGAATCACAGAACTATACTGCACATAAGAGCTTATTCTCTTCTTAGTGAGAACAGCCAGTTTAGCACATAGTAATCGATCTAGCATCGATTATCTTATCACGAAAATAGCGGTTAGTATTGATGGAGCGTACTCTAAGTGTCCCGGTGTTGAGCTTGCAAAATGTTAATGGACAAGATATATATATATATAATATAATATATATATATATATAGTATATAACATTGGGTGTGTTCGGTCATGTTTTAAAAATAGTAAGACTATTTTGGAAACTATATAATATAATAAAAAATAGTAATAAATATGCATAACGAGGAAAATTAAGGAAAGTAAATGAGTTATTTGCGCTTCGGGGATTATCGGAAACTATAACATTTTTAATAAACAATATTAATATCTTCGAATGTCCGAACTTTCCAGAAATTGAAACTTTCTAAAAATAGAAACTTTCCTAAAATAGTAACTTTCTAAAAATAGAAACTTTTAAGAAAAGTGGCGTAAATTAATGATGAGTGTAATACTGTTAATGCGAGGATCTTAATAAATAAAACTTAGGGCGCACATGTGGATTCCATAGTATGCAATTATAATTATATGTGTAGTAAATATGATTTTAACCTTATTGCAACTTATGCATTTTTCTCAATCGGTCTTTATTTTCTTCTAATCACGGACCACTAAATATATCGTGGTATTGAGACCGGTTGTCGTCATTGATCGATCATTGGTTGAATCTCTTATCCGATACTTCAACCTAAGGTGAGCTCATAGCCCCACCTTTTCTCTTTTAATGGTTTTTCATAAACTGTTTTCGATGTGAGAATACATGCTCGTTTACTAAGTAAACTTATTGATTTTTACTACTTAAGCGTTACGTGACTATCTTTTACTAAAGCTTTACTTGCTTACTACATGACTTCTAAAACAATGTTGTGATACATGTCTGTTTTCTTTATAAACTTATTTAAAGCGTGAATTTTGTTTACTACAAGATTTGAGATCATGAATTCCGAATATACGAAAAACCGTGAAGTTTTGAACACGTTATTTGTTTTACTATTGGACACGAGTGTTTTCAATTGTATGTATCCAGATTATTGCCTGAATATTATTGCCTAAGTTACCACACTGCCATCAAAATCCCCTGTCAATCATGAACCGTTAGTTATTTGTGTGAGCGCGAATAAAAACCAAGAAACGGATAAAAACCATTTGAGTAAACATCATAACATGTCACACAACCTACCTATGACAATCCTATCTTCATATATTTTAACCGAGCCTTAATTATTGTGAAGTTGTTGTGTATTTGTGAAGTTGTTGTGTAGAGGAAATAGCGTTTAAGTGTTTTGAAACGGGTCGGTTAATGCAGAAAATTACATCGCCCCTATTGAGTGTCATAAAAATGTTTAAACTAAATTTTGACGTAAGAATATGGTAGAGCTTGTTTTTATGATCGTTTCCATATAAGGGTCATCTCGTAACTCCCAAAAACGAAGTTTTTATGGTCAAAAGAAGTTTAGAAAAAAAGTTTCGCAAAAATTCAGCTCATAAGGTAAATAATAGTTGCTGACAGAATCGTAAATGGGCGTTTTCATCATTTTCTGTATCGTTTTGGGTCTCGGCTAAAGCACGAAAGTTGTTCGGAATATCGTTTTGCATAAAAAGCCGCGAAATTTGGTCTAAAAGTGCATAAAAGTAGGGGTTTTACTCAAAACACAAGTCTGCGTTTTAATTTATAAAAATTCAGCAACTGTAGGGAAAAGTGAGCTAATACAGTTTTTAACTTGGGATTCGGACCTCTTCTGGTCTATAACAACCCGTAATTTTACAGTATTTCATCAATGTAATATCTACTTATTATATAATATATCATTTTTTCACGGGGAATTTTTTTGCTTTAATCTCTTATTATGCAACGTAACTTGCATAACTAAAGTTAACGAGCTATGACAATTCTATCTTCATATATATCAAGCAAACATCATAACATGTCAAGTCAACAAATCTAATATCCATTTTATCATATACGTTATTCATTTAACAAAGCTTTCACGACGATAATACCAAATGAGCTTAAACCGTTAATATTTATGCCTAAACCTTAATTTTGGGTAATGTAAACATTTAAGATGAATGTACAAGTGATCAAAGCTCGTATACAAGTAATATAACATCTCATTTGAATATACTTTCCCTCCAAAATAAAGTACAAGTTCTTTAAAGTATAATGTACAAGTCATTAATGCACGATATTAAAAATAGCCGTTTTACCTCTGTTTTCTTAAGAAACTTGTACAAACTAATAAAGTACAAGGTACAAGCAAGTCATGCACTTCATTTACATTATATATTTCATAAGATTTCATGAAATGAAACCTAGAAACCCTAACTCGAGCTAAATACTAAACCATGACCCGTTTCTTAGTTTTTATCCGTTGTAAACCCAAACCATTACTCAAATATGTTGTAAATACATAATTTACAACTTTACAAACCACATTACATCATCATTTTACCATTTTTACAACAATGTACAAGAATTAAACCTAGAAAACCCTAAACAAACCCTGATTTTAAACCATGACCCGTTTACCTATTTTCACCCATTTTAAACCCAAACCACCTATCAATTCTTGTTAGTAACTCTTAGAACAAGTCTTATAAACCTTAATCTATCATTACAAGTCAAATGTACACGAAATCTAAGCATAAAAACTCAAACCTCGTACCCTTTTAAACCCGCGACATCATTTCTTTCTTTTTGGACCATTTTGAGATCTATGCTTTGCATAAGCACCTAAATGACTCACTCATGTCACTTCCATGCCGCTTACAAAGCTTTTAAATCTATAATATGGCTCAGAAATTAGCCACATCACTCTCTTTCTCTCTGATTTGTAGCGGGCCCACAAACACCCGTAGAACCTTCCATCTTCATACTGTTCCTAGCCTTTTATTCATTCCTTAGTCTCTCCAATCATCTCCTAGATGCTACACATGTCCAAAGACTTGGGCCAAATCCTCCTTGGCCACAAGGCAACAATAAATGTATAAATATGGGTGCTATGCCTTCATTCTTACTCACACCTTCCATTCTTTCTCTCTAATCATCAATGGCAGCAAATTTCTAATCAAGGAGGTCCTAAGAAGTCCCAAGTGTAGAAATCAAGTGAAGAATCCAAGCCTTGAAGCCCCGAAGCTCTAATTCTAGGCGTACGAGTGGAATTCGACCCATTTCAACCCATTTTTGAATCTTTAAGCTCAAACCCAGGTTCTTTAAGCTCACAATCTGTTCTATAACTCTTATAATGTTCATATGATCCTAAATATACTCTTTCTACAAGCTTTTAACTTAAAAATCATTTGTTCTTGACTTTTGATCCAAAACGAACCCACGAAACCCTAATTTTGTGTTTTTCTTAAATCTATAAGCTAAAATGTAAACTGAGTTATAAGTATTCATAATAAGCTTAAACTATTGTAGTATAATCCACTTTATTAAGTCTTGAAAGAATTTGAGCTTAAAACCCACGCATTTTCGTTATAAAACCCTAATTCGACCCGTTTTGATAACGAATCGTTAATCTGAACTTTTGTTACGTTAAAACATCATATTTTAGCTTATATTAATAAGCGATAACCTGCAAGTTACTTTTCATATTGAAAAATAATTATTATAGATTTTAGGACTTGTTTTGTAAATCATTTTCTTTTTATTTTTTTTTTTTTTTTTTTTTTTTTTTTTTCCTTTTTTTTATGTTAGGTGTATATACTATAACTTTTGAAAACTTATAAGTACAAGGACTATTTTTGCCATATTTCTAAAGTTATAACTATAGGGGTCACTTCCATGTACAAGGTTTTATTCTGTACATCTTTTAAAACAAATATAATGAAACCAAACTTGATATAAGTTTTTAATCCAAGGATATATTTTGCCATTTTTCATTCTTAGGGTCTAAAATAAGTAAACTCATTTGATAAACGTATAGAAATGTGTTCAAAACCTTATAAACTAACCATTAAAAAACTTTAATTAACGCTTGACGTGACTTATCATTTCCAGTTATTGAGCAAAACGCTTAAAACCGATTATGTTATAACTATTATATAATTCATTCATCGTTGATTATGCTTTTAAAAATCCTGTCCTGAATCTATATCATACCACAATACTAGGAGCTTCATATTAAGGGGTTTCATCTTGGTATTATGTTCTGACTGAGTTGTTGGGTTTACGATTTAAAGTGCCCTAGCTCCTCAAACATTTATGAATGACCCTCTGAATTATGTGGCTCGAAACGGTGATACAATAATTCCAACTCTCCATTCAAACTCATAACAATTTTAAACTATTAAAACCTAATTTTAGAGTACAATTTCTAAGACTTGACATATTTACTCATGGTGCGCGACATGGTTGTTGAACTATCATCTTGCTATATCAACTTCCCTATTAAGATTGTGATAACGGTCATCAGCTTTTATTTTTGGATTATTTATTACATACTACCTAACAGGGTAAGTTCATAACCTTGCCATTTACTTTTTTTATGTTTTATAATCCGCTGAGGGGGATACATGCTTGTTACAAACTCTTTTACATACTCGTTTTTCTTACATCACATTGTGATTTAATTTTAAAGACTTAATGAGTCATAACCCTCACATTTCAATCTTTTAATTACTTTATAAACCTGTTAATACTGCTATATATACCATGAATATAAGTGTTTTCTAAATATATGCTATCCTGATATTTATTGACTAAGGTACATAGGAAATTATCCTCTTTGGGTTAGTATCCCTAATATCTTCTGTTGGGTAGTATCTACCAAATCTCTTTGGGCAGTATCTCCCAATATCTTTTAGGTAGTATTCTCCCATTATCGCTCCTTTTGGGTAGTAGTCATCCTAACATCTATTTGGATAATTAAGCTCCTAGTATCTCTTTTGGATAGTGCTCCTAGTATGTCTAGGTAGAAGCCGATTTATTGAGTTTAAATATGTGATTCTGAACTTAGATCACAATGAATAATGTGTCTCTATGATAATAAGGTTTTCATGATAAACATGTTCTCCATGATTATAAAGTTCTCTATGATATATAATGTTCGCCATTGATAATAAATGTTTTCCATGATAATTATCCTACCAAGCAAAATATTTCCATTATGTAATTATATTCAACTATTTACATTTCAAACCTATGAATTTCACTCAAACTTTGTTGTTGACCCTTTTTATGCTGGTTTATCCCAGGTAATTGAGTACTTCATGGCATGGAGTGGCATGGACTTGACTGATCGGCTACAAACCTTGTTATCATTCACATTTTATGTGTCTAGACTTTTGGGACCTGTGTCTTTGTAAACTCTGATTTTAAGATGATTAACATATCTTTTAAAAACGTCTCTTTTGAGTCATTTTCTATGATTGTGACTGTTGTACTATGAAGTAATACCCCAGACTAGCTTCCGCTGCTATATTGTAAAAATGGGGGTGTTACACTTTACCCATGTAAATCGATAGTAATCATCGACAATGACGAGGATGTACTTCTTTCCATTAACACTTGCGACACGCATTGGTCCACAAAGATCCATGTGCAAGAGATATAGTTTTTCTTGGTTGGTGTCTTTAGATTTAGGTTTGTAGGGTTTCTTCTTGCTTTTGCCCATTGCACACGTAGAACACAGATGGTCCTTTTCAAACTTTAGCTTAGGGAGACCTCGAACAAGACCGTGTCTAGCTAAATGGTTGATTGCACCAAAGTTTAGATTAGATAGATTTCGGTGCCATAGTCAGGACTTAGTCTTTGAGGCTTTTGATAAGAGACATATAGGAGAGGACGCCATCATATCTCCAAGAGACAGAGTATACAGATTGTTACCTCGAGATCCAGTCAATAGATTAACACCTTCTAGATTTCGAATGAAGCAGGTGTGTTGACGAAAAGCAACTTCAAGGTTCGAATCATAGAATTGCCCAACGGAGAATAAGTTGTGTCCAAGTCCTTCTACGTAGTAAACCCTTGATATCGTAACATCCTCAATTTGATAATCACTATATCCCAATATCTTTGTCACGTGATCATTTCTGAATTTGATTGTACCAAAAAATTTATTGACGAAATTGGTGAGCAGAGAGCGATCTCCGGTCATATGCTTGAGCAGACGGAGTCTAAATTACCAGAGAACAATTTAGAAGACATGATTCATCAAGAGAGGAAGGATGGAACATCAGAATTATAGATCCCTTAAGATGTACTGGGTTCCTTTTTTGTTAGTAGATTATAGATTTAATAATCTTAGGTTGTAACCGGAAACATTAGTTTTAGATTTCCTAGTTTCCTTGAGTAAACTAATGTTCACTTAGGCTTAGGATATCCACTTTCTTGAGTAGTTGGGTTTCCTAAGGGGCATCTTCAGCAGTTGTGGATCATCTTGTTAAAGGCCACGCATTTCCTACTATGGTGAGGTCATGACAGTGGTCTCAACGTGTATCCAATATTTGTGAAACATTGTCCCTGGTTGGTTTCCAAACTTTTCTCTTTGAACTTTTCTTAATAGATTTAGATTTAGCACGAGCATTCACATCATTGATAAATCAAGAACGCAAATAATCATGATTATCAGGAAAGCATGAACCATTACCTTAACAATAGAAATTCAGAATTCACATTAAGCTTGGAATGCTGCACATTTGCATTTCCTTTAGGTTCAACAAAACAATTCTTATTTTTCAAACTAGATTTAACTGTCCTAGGGTGGGCTTCTACTTTATTCTTCGTAGTTTGTATTGCCTAAAGGCTGTGATCCGCTAGCACTAATAGATGGTTTTACTCTTGTAGAAGACAACATAGGTTTGTTAGAAACTAGGTTTGATGTTGAGGCTATTTTTGTGATTGTGTTTCTTGAGGATGTGACAGGCTCAATGAATCTAACTCTTTTGTCCTTGTTCTTTGGGTTCACAGCCACTAATTTTCCATCAGTATTGTTGATACTAGAGCAGGTTTTACTTATGTTTGTAAGAAACTCCTGAATTAGTTTAGCATACCTACAGGAAGATTCTAGAGAATGATCTAGTGGATATTTTAATTTAATCTATTCAACTAGATCCCTAAGAACGGTAGCTTCTTCTTGAGTGTACTTAATATAGGCAGAGTGAGCTGTCTTTTTATTCAACAATTTAGGGTTATTGGTTCCACATTAATCTTAAGCATCTTTGGATCAATAGTTTGTTTCATAACAACATTATCAACTACAACTTTTCCTTTAAGTTTCTTTAAATCATCCTTGAGAGCTGTAATTACCAAAACCTTTTCCTGAAGACTAGTATTTAAATTAGAGATTTCAGCAGACTTTAGATTGACATGATTAATTAAATCATCACATTGTTCTTTTGATCGAATACGTGCTGGTTTAATCGAGTCATAAAGTTTCTTATAGGTCTATTTCAAATGCTCATTCTTAGCAATAAGCTTTGACACCCTATGATCTAATTCAATATTTATTATTTCAATCTCCTCTAAGTCCTTTTTAATCTTATCCTCATTCATTTTTCCACTTAGAGATTTAATTCTCTCTTTCAACTTCTTTATGACCGTGTCTTTCTCTTGGGACTGAGCTTTCAATTCATTTAATTCAAACAATTGATCAAAACTTGGAGCACTTTGATTTGAAACAGAATTGTCCCTTTGAAAAATTTCCTGATTAAGTTGAGTATCAACTTCTAAAGAGATGCAATGTTTTTCAAGAGTGGTAAAACTTTTGAACAATTTATCGTAAATCTCTTTTTCAACGAAATCCTTTTTGTTGAGAAGCTCAGTCTCAAGTTTTAGACACTTTTCACATTCATGCACATTCACAGAGACATTATCCACAGAAGAATTCATAATTATGTTCACAATATCTTTGTTAATGACTTGTTCCAAGAGTCGTTCATTTTCGTTCAAAACTTGATTCATTTTAACTTCAAATGTTTTTGACTCTAAACGATGTTGTTCCACAGCCTGTTCCATTTGATGAAAGACATTTTGGACTTCAGAAAGTTCATCAATCAAATATTGATCGAATGTATTAAATAAGTCCTTCAGAGCTTTTACAAATGGAATTATTTCATCCTTAAAACAAGCTTTTGTATGTTCGAACCCCCATGAGCCCTCAGTGATGGCTGTGGGTGTGGTTCTTTCTTTGACAACCACGTCAAAACCAGCAAGATGGTATTTAAGTTTCTTCAAACTCGTATTAACCATGCTGACTTTAGGAAGTTCTTTTGGAACCTCAACTTTGGTGGGTCTACTAGAAAGAGTGGGTTCTGGAGAATTCATAGAATTCTGAGACCAAAAGGCTTGTTCAACAGATAATTCAGTTTGTGGAACAAATTGTTTTTCAAAATCTTGAGAAAGTTGATTAAGGATAGCATAATCGGCTGGTGTAGTATTAACTTTCTTTTCTAACATCATAGGATCTTGTTATTTTAAAAGCATTTTTGAACGAATCTCTTCAGCAAGCATTAGGGTCTCTTCAGAGTCAGGAATCACAATAGCACTCGTATTCTTAATGACATTACCATCATAAATCTTTGGTTCCAACTGCTGAGCTTTCTTTAGATAGAAAGGATTTTGAAAACCTAGAGCTTGTTTAGTGGTATGATCATAGGAAAACTAAGGTTTCGTCAACATGTGAACAGTTTGTACAGATTGATCTTTTTTAAAAACAATATTATCTAGTTGTTTTATCTTCTTTTCTAACGTAATCTCTCTATCGATGTTCCTAGATTCTTCTTTCTTAAAATCATTTTTCAGAAGAGTAACTGTTTGTATTAAAGATTCCTTTTCTTTAAAAGGTTTAAAAAGAGCTTTTTTGAGACGATCAATCTTTACAGACTGTGCACTTGAATCTTAAACGTTATTATTTCTTAAAGCAAACATTATGTCCTTATTTCACATTTTAACTTGTTCTCTTATTATATTCAAGCTTTAGCAGTTCAAAGTCATTGTCACTTTTCTTTTCCAGATTATCTTGGTATAATTAATACTTGGGTTTAGTTGGTTCAATCACAGATAATATCAGTGCATCTTGTTGTGCAGAGGAATTAGAATTCTGAATAGCTGCCTGTTGTGATTTAATCACATACTAAGAATAAGAAATGATATTGCTATCACTGGTTATTTTAGTCTCTGAGTGGTTCACAACATTTGACTATTTAAAAGACAACATTTCTTGCACAGCTTGATTGATCATATTATTATTCATATTATCATGATTGTGTACCTCAGCAAGAGCATCTGAACGATAATAAGATAAATTCGCCATGAAAACAACTTTGGCAGTGTTGAGTTCATCACAATCAGGTCATATGCATCCAAATCATCAGCTTGATAAGCAACATTATGAGTAATGATAGTCTGTGTGGTTTGTCCTTCTGGGAATTCTAGATGGTGCCAAGTGATGCTGAAGTTTCCTCTAATGTAGAATTTTAACCACTTGCTTGAGCTCGTACTTGTACTACAAAAACTTTAATCCTTAAAACTAAGAATAATCCCGTTTTACTCTTAGGTTTAGTGCCGTTATTGGGACATATGGCCTCCCCTTTGCAGTTGTAAAAGAATAAAAGTCCTTTGTTTCCGTAGGAATTGCTTCCACTTGCTCTTGGGAGTGTATGTCCTTTTAGTACACGTAGCTAAAAGATGCTTCTCTCCCTGAATTGGTTGTAATGTCACTCTTCATTTATTAATGATAGCTTGTTGCCTAGACTAGTTAACAACCAAACCGAACCTAAACGGTCAATGTACCCGTATAAACCCCACCCCCCCCCACACCGTTCATGTTTGACGATTCCTCAGCTGATTATTGGTAGTTAGGTAGCGGGAAGTGATAATAGCAGTCAAGAAAGACATCATGTGATTGATGGCATCAATGGGATCATCACCTTTCTGGAACACTGGAACAATTAGACCTGAGTTTGGTTGGGAAAATTCAGATTGTTGGTTAACTATGGGAGCATATTCTAATTGAGGGATGGATGATGATGGAGAATAAATGTTGTGGTGAATTGATGATTGATAATCATTGGATGGATAAGTGATTGAAAGAGGTGTAGATGATTGATGAGATGAGTATTGTTGAGACTGATAAGGTGATCTATACTGTGGAGACTGATATGGTGAAACTTGTGGTTGAAATTAAGTGTTTTGGTACGAGTTTTGATAAGTTTGATAAGGAGACTGAGTCATCTGATGAGTTGCAACCAATGCAAGCGGATATGAGTTGTGTTCATGCATTAAATGAACCTTATTTGCATGAAATTTATGTTGTCCCAGATAAGCATGAAGCAGATCAATGTTAGTTGTGTGCAAATCCCAAACCAGTTTGACATGTATCATAAATTTGCTCCATTCAGGAGGAAGAGTATTCAAAAACTTGGTGTTCACTTGAAATTATTCCAGTTTCATATTGTAGATGTTCATGTCATTGAGTAGCAGTGAAAATCTCAAGTAAAAATCATGTAGTGTTTCCCCTTCTTATAAGCAAACTTATCGTATTCATCATAAAGCTTACACTCTCTTTCCTGTTTCGTCAATAAAGTTCCTTGCATGAGAAGTTGAATTCTTTCCCATAGTTCCTTGGCGACTTTATGATTGCTAACCAACACATAGACCTCAGGTGGTAGTCCTTGGAGAATGATATTTGTTGCTTTGATATCACAATCAGCTTGAATTGCTTCCGTAGCAGATAACTCAGAATATTTCTTTGGTCTTGTCACTCTATTTTCCATAATTGAAGGCCAAATGAGTGGACCATTTTCAACGGATTCAAGAATCATTCTTCCATGTTGTCTATTCATCAGGTATAGCTCCATTATGCTTTTCCAAGAATCATACATATCATTTTCCAACATAGGTGGACGATTGTCAGCACCCAAAAGAATTGCTTTGTCAGCCAGAGTCGTCATTATGAAATTTGTATGTTAAAAGATTACTTGTTTGATCGGACGGTGGTAGAAAGAAATTAGGTTTAAATAAGTTGTCTTTTAAGTGATATAAGTCTTGAAACTACACGGGATTTTACAATTCTTGACAAAACCAAGAAAGACACGTAAATGTTTCACAGGATTTTACAAGTCAAAGAAATAAACCGTATAATTTTAGAAATTTGAGTTGTTCGTCTTGAGTTGTTTGACTCAGGTTGTTCGACTTAGGTTGTTCGACTTGGGTTGTTCGACTCAGGTTGTTCGACTTGAGTTGTTTGACTCAGGTTGTTCGACTTGAGTTGTTCGACTCAGGTTGTTCGACTAGAGTTGTTTGACTCAAGTTGTTCGACTTGAGTTGTTCGACTCGGGTAGTTCGACTCCAACAAACACGAGACTCAAAATTTTTAAAACACAAAAAGATACCTTTTTGATGGTTGTTTTGCAAAAATTCTTGTACAACTGGTGTTACTAACCCTATTGGAACAAGAAAAATAAAAACTTTAAGGTTTTTAAGCCGAAAAATCTAAAATCAAGATTTTGTTCTTTGTAAAGGTTTTGAACATAAAAGATGACCAAAGATGAAATTTTTCTTGATTTAAAGCTTGTACACCTATATCCTAAAGATACTAGATCAAATTTACCAAGGTAAATGATCTTTTAGTGTACCCAAATAGCTTCGAACAACAAGAAAAAATATAAAAGGAAGGACGATTTTTGCAATATGACACGAACCAAAAAATAACACAAAAACTAAACACACCACTCCATGGCTCTTGATACCAATTGAAGAATATTAGTAATCTCTAACAACAAGAACTAGAGAGAGAAAGTGGGAAGGAAATAAGTATTTTAGAGAGAGAAAGAAAAGAACATGAAATGCATTACTATATGAAAATACAACCAACCAACCACCTCTCCAAGGCATGGAGAGGTGTTTATATACTTATAAGGGGCAGATGGGCCTTGGCTTGAAGGGCTTATCCATGGGCCTTGGTCTAACTACCTATGTAAGTTTCCAAAAATTACTTAATGAGCTAACGACTATTATCTATGGAAGTGACCGACACTTTCGTGTTCCTAACAACTATAAGTGCTTAGCCGCTTATAGCAACAATGCATCAAGAATTAAATGAAGAAATCTCGATTAAAGAACTCATAATCCTTACAGTATGCGTTTCAATGATTAAACTTGGTGTTCTTTTGAAATTATTCCTGTTTCATATTGTAGATGTTCATGGCATTGAGTAGCAGTGAAAATCTCAAGTAAAAATCACATAGTGTTTCCCCCTTCTTATAAGCAAACTTATCGAATTCATCATAAAGCTTACACTTTCTTTCCTGTTTCATCAATAAAGTTCCTTGCATGAGAAGTTGAATTCTTTCCCATAGTTCCTTGGCGACTTTATGATTGCTAACCAACGCATAGACCTCAAGTGGTAGTCCTTGGAGAATGATATTTGTTGCTTTGATATCACAATCAGCTTAAATTGCTTCCGTAGCAGATAACTCAGAATATTTCTTTGGTCTTGTCACTCTATTTTCCTCAATTGAAGGCCAAATGAGTGGACCATTTTCAACGAATTCAAGAATCATTCTTCCATGTTGTCTATTCATCATGTATAGCTCTATTATGCTTTTCCAATATTCATACATATCATTTTCCAACATAGGTGGACGATTGTCAGCACCCGAAAGAATTGTTTTGTCAGCCAGAGTCGTCATTGTGAATTTTGTATGTTAAAAGATTACTTGTTTGATCGGACGGTGGTAGAAAGAAATTATGTTTAAATAAGTTATCTTTTAAGTGATATAAGTCTTGAAACTACACGGGATTTTACAATTCTTGACAAAACCGAGAAACACACGTAAATGTTTCACGGGATTTTACAAGTCAAAGAAATAAACCGTATAATTTTAGAAATTTGAGTTGTTCGTCTTGAGTTGTTTGACTCAGGTTGTTCGACTTGAGTTGTTCGACTCAGGTTGTTCGATTTGAGTTGTTCGACTCAGGTTGTTCGACTTGGGTTGTTCGACTTAGGTTGTTTGACTTGAGTTGTTCGACCAGGTTGTTCGACTTGTGTTGTTCGACTCGGGTTGTTCGACTTAGGTTGTTCGACTCAGGTCGTTCGACTTGGGTTGTTTCGATTGGGTTCGTTCGACTCAGGTGTTTGACTTGAAGTGTTTGACTCAGGTTGTTCAACTTGGGTTGTTCAACTCAGGTTGTTCGACTTGGGTTGTTCTACTCAGGTTGTTCGACTTCAACAGTGACGAAACTCAAAATCTCAAAAACACAAAAAGACACTTTTTTGATCGGTTTTTTGTAAAAAATCTTGTATAACTAGTGTTACTAACCCTATTGGAACAAGAAAAATAGAAACTTTAAAGTTTTTAAGCCAAAAAATTTAAAATCAAGTATTTTGTCTTTGTAAGGTTATTTGAACATAAAAGATGATCACAAAATGAATTTTTTCTTGATTTAAGCTTGTCACACGTTTAATCCTAAAGATACTAGATCAAATTTACCAAGGTAAATGATCTTTTAGTGTACCCAAACAGCTTTGAATCAACAAAAAAAATAAAAGGAAGGACGAATTTTGCAATATGACACGAACCAAAAAAATTAAACACAAAAACTAAATACACCACTCCATGGCTCTTGATACAAATTGAAGAATATTAGTAATCTCTAACAACAAGAATTAGAGAGAGAAAGTGGGAGGATAGGAGTATTATAGAGAGAAAGAAAAGAACTTGAATGCATTACTATGTGAAAATAAAACCACAACCACTTTTAAGGCATGGAGAGGTGTTATTTTTTACTTAAATTGGACTATGGGTTTGGGATTGTATGGAGTATCCAATGGGGGCCATTTGCTAACCTAACTATGTAAGTTTTCAAAAATTACTTAACGAGCTAACGACTGTTATCTATAGAAGCGACCGACACTTTCCTATGAATTTCGTATTCCTAACATTTTCCAAAACATATACTATATGAGCAATTATAGGGAGTGGATCTGGAACTGTTGTAGCAGCTGGAGCTACGATTGTGATTGGTGGTGTAGGGATTGGTATTGTTGTTTCGTTGTAGTACAGGTGTGATTGTGGAGCAATAATGGAGGAGGTGGACGGAGTTGTTGCAGGAGTTACTAAAGAATTTCATGTTTTGCGTGAGAGAACTGTGGGCTCAAGAATCACTAAAACAGGTGTAGTTGCGTATTGTTGAGACTGGAATATGTTGGTACCTCTTATGATTTGAATATCTGTAAGGAATTATCTCTGTATCTGCAGATTTCTTAATAGTTACCAAGTAAGAAGTATCAGAAGAAAGGTTAAGGAATTGATTACCAAAACTGGATGACACAGATAGACTGGAGCTTGTTGAGGAAGTTTTCTAGCTTGCTCAAGATCACCCTTTGTTACTTCTATCTTTTCAGCATCAATTATCTCTTCATCATCATTCCCAGTTTCTGCATCTTCATCATCTTTCATCTCCTCATCCACATCATCATGCACATATTCATCACCATGCACAAACTCATCATCGGTTTCCTCATCATCATTAGTCTTTTCCATAATACGCTTCTATCATTTTCATCATCATCATATCTTTCTTTTCTTCCTCTTCGTGAGTGGTCAACCATTTAATTTCTTCATCAACATTTTCTTCCTCAGAATATTCACTCTCTTCTTCTGAACCCCAATCAATTGCAAAATCACCTTTGACTTCAGAATTGCCTTTTACCTCATCGGGAACCCCTGGTTTAGTACCAGTTCCTTCACTTGAGGTTGTGAGGATGACTGTTGACTCATCGAGAACCCCTAGTGTAACACAAGTTTCTTCACTTGAGCCTCTAATATGTGGCTTATTTTTGCTTGACCTTTTGCTGGCTTTGAGTGCTTGCATCGTGTCAGTAGCTAATTGTTCTTCAACAATCAGAGTTTGAATACCCTTCCGCTTTTGAGATTGATCAGGTGATTTCTTCTTTGACACACTTGAAATATATTTAAAGGTAATGCCAGATGATCTTTTTCTAGTTGATCTAGCAGGTTCAGGGTCAGATTCTGCTACAAGTCATTCATGAGTAGCATGAACTCGCCTTGCTGCTTCTTCTTCTTCAGCCTCAATTAAGCTCATAGATTTTCCTAACTCCAAAGCGACATCTGGTTTAGGAATGATGTTGTCATCAGCTAAGATTGAAACTCTCTTTTACTACCAGTTTATCTTTTAGCAAGTTCAGGATCAGATTCATTAGACACTTTAACACTTACAGGCTTTGAAGTGACAACTGACTTCTTGCCTTCTAACCCTTTACCTCTGCTTTTCTTTGGAGGTATCAAGACAGTTGAGTATTTAACAAAGGTCCGATAAGCCTCTGATTTCTTAATCCCTTTAGTCAACATAGTTTCGGGAATTGCACGACCATATTCTTGGAAGTCTTTACCAATTCTGACAAACTTCAATCTTCTAATTAATCCATCATCTTTAATAGTATGTATACTAAAGCTTGGTCCTTTGGGAATGGAAGGGTTAAGTGAGAGGAAGTGATTGATGATGATTTTGGTGAATCTAAGGTAGGGCATTATTTCACTTCTTCTCAGCTTTGCCTGCCTGTAGTCAATTTGATATGCAAAGTCTTGCCAAATCAACTTAGGAAAGTCAACATTCTTCCTGTAGAACATACCCCACAAGATAGCAACTCTTGATTGACGTAGTCTGTCATTGCTTGAGGTTTTCCCAGACAAACATCTGTTGATGATTGTTGCTAAAGTTCTCCATGGTTGATGCATGTGATCAACAAACATCTTAACAAGATGATCTAATGGACCCTTGTATCCCAGTTCAATATGAAAGGCGGGTAAGTCTTCTTCAGATTGAGGAGTAACAAAGTCTTCATTTGGGACTCTTGGACAAATATCAAGAATATCCCTGAATATTTCAACATCTATTGTGAATTTCTTGTCATCTAAACTAAACTTATAGAAAGGAGTCTTCTTGAGCTTCTTAACAGTGAACTAGAATTACCGCATGTAGATTTCTGGCACATCTGTAATGATAGTAAAATCCTTAAAGCATGGAGAAGCTTTGATGATGTCTAGGACAACTTGGAATGTTTCTTCCTTTTGAGGCACTGTAGGTTCAATCCTCATGTTTGTTGCACTGATCTTGACTCTTTCAGTAGAGGGAACCAATTTTTCCTCATGAGTAGCTTGTTGACGTTGTTCTTGAGACATGATTCTGCTTAAGAATTATCCAATACAGTTTATTTACACAACACATATATATTACTGATTTGATTTATTATCCTTGAAGATGTGATTGATTTAGATGAAGTTTGTGTTTAAGTTTCATGCAATTAAGTCTATTTACCACACTAAGTAATAAAGTCAACCCTGGTCAATGGTCAAAGTCAACTATTAAAAGTCAACAGTCTGGTCAAATTCAACCTAGGTCAAGCAGTCATTCAGTGGTCAAAAGTTAAACATAAGTCAAACAAAAACTATGTCATGTTTTGCAAGATTCTACATAAATTTAGGCAGAGTTTCTTTTAATTAAACAGACATATTTCACACGTTTGTTCACGTGTCATGTTTCACATAAATGCGCATTAATATATTTCGCACAAATAAGTATCTACATATTTCGCACAATTATGTATCAACATATTTAGCACAAACAAGTATCTACATATTTCGCACAAATATGTTTTAACATGTTTCACATAATTCATATCAACTTAACACAAAAAATTTCAATCACATTCTAAATCAAAATTGTTTTACACAGATGACAAACATCTAATATCCTAATATATCTTAGCAGATGCACTCTCTATCAATTTTAGACAACATTTTTATCTAATTTTAGCTATTTTGAGCCTAAGTTCATGAGACAAGCCACTTTATTGAACCACAAAGCAATTAGGAGAGAAAAGACACAATCTTAGGAACTTAAAAAAAATTACCAACACATTTAACATAACACACATGCAATCTTTATACCATTTTTATGATTTTCGCACCTAAGAACTACCTTCCCAATCTAAGGATATCCTAGGATACAAAAGACATGATATAAGGGAACAAGAAAGCATATAACACGCTATTGATCACAAATCCATATACATTCAAACACTAACTCATGTTTTGCACCATTCTTTACTCTAAAAATCATTTTAACACACGAATGTGTTGGTCTTATCCAAAATTGTTTTAGGCAAAACTTTATAATCACTAGATGAACATAACCCCTAATAGTAATTAGATTAAAACTCAACTTGGATCATATGAACCCTAATTTGATTTTAGGTGTTTTCGAGTGTTGTAGAGAAAATTAATCTAATTCCATTTGAACAAGTAATGTTTTAGAGATTAGGAATGTGATAGAGTATACCTTAAAGCCTAAAAAACAACCTTTGATTTTGGTATGAATCGAACAAAATATGACAAGAGAGGGAAATGTGTATTTAAGTTTGAAGATTTGTGAGGAATATGTTGTGAGTGTTTAGTGTTAACTGGTTCATGTTTCAAAATGCCAGGAATGGTCCCTTAACTTTACAACTCCTTCTAAACACATTTAATCTTAATACTAAGTCAAAAGGTTTTATAGAAATGGCAATATTATTTCTTAAAGTTGCAAACTTTTGATCTAATACTTAAAGATTGCCTTTTTGTCGCAAAAAGTTGAAATAAGTAACATCTGAAGCTTATTTGAGTTAAAATTACATTAACTCCCCTTCAATTGATTATCCGATATTGTTAAAACTTTTTCCGTTTATTCCGTGATGACTTTTGAATAATCATTTTTGAAAGAATTTGAACATTTCTCCCCCTCAAATAATGTCTCGTTTTCTAGTTAAAAAGTTGTAGACATTGTTTGAGTGATAGAAAATTCTTTTAAAATCTTTTCCTAATCAGAAACTGAGATGAGTGATATGTTTTTAAATTACAACAACAATAAAAAAAGATTTCTCTTATTTTTCAAAAATAAATGCACTGACACGTACACTTATTTGATAGAAATCCCGGGTTGTGTAGCAAAGTATACACAAGCCTTTGCATAATCATAATGTAGATCATGCCCGAGAAACTTAATTCCCGTTGTGAGGTCAAGTTTTTTTTTTGACGAAATACTTGCCTTTAAGATTAAGACCGGGTTGCAGTTTGAAATAACTGCAAGCCAATGACATGTTTCGAAAATATTTACAACTTCTGCTCGAACTTTATTTACAGCTCCGTGTCATTGTCATAAGAAACATTTTTTTGGATTTTCTGATTTTATATTTTCCATTTGATTTTCTGGTTTTATATTTTTCTATTTTTTTGTTAAATTTCATAAAAATGAAAAATCTTTTTGAATTTTTGAGTTTTTTTGTATTTATAGGATACAAGAAGATGTGCCACCATCACTCTTCTTCTTCTGCCAGTCTTTTCAGCGTTTCAGGAGACATACTTCTCATTCCAAGCTTGTTGATAAGAAATTCAATTCTCTCTCGTCCCAATGCCTTGGTAAAGATATATGCCAGCTGATATTCTGTTCTGACGAAGTATAGCTCAACCACACCATTTTCCACTTGCTCTTTTATGAAATGGTATCTGATGTCAATATAGTTGGATCTTGAGTGTTGTACATTGTTACAACATAAAGCAATAGCACTGTTGTTATCGCATTACATAGGTCTTTTGTTGAATCCAAGGTGATAGTCTGTTATTTGTGATCTCATTCAAAGGATTTGAGCATAACATCCGGATAAGGCGATGTATTCAGCTTCTATACTGGATATGGCTGTGCTTTTCTATTTCTTAGATGACCAACTGACTAATCTATCACCCAAAAGCTGCATACTGCTAGATGTACTTCTTCTGGTATCTTAGCAACCAACATGATCAGTGTCTGTAAAAGCTGTTAGTGCAATACATGATTCCTTCGAATACCACAAACCCATATTAATGGTTCCTCTTAGGTATCGAAAGATTCGCTTAACTGCAGGTAGGTGCTTTTTGGTAGGCTTAGCCTGATACCGGGCACACATGCATACATCAAATACAAGGCTGGTCTACTAACTGTCAGATACAGAAGAGAGCCAATCATTCCACGATAACATATAGGATCAACTTCTTTCCCTTGTGGATCTGCATCCAGTTTGGATTTCTCCACCATAAGAGTATCCATCGGGTCACTGGTTTCCATACTATATTTTTTAATTATTTCAAGAGAGTATTTGGATTGGTTAAGAAAGATGCCTCTAGGACTTTGAGAAATTTAAAGTCTAAGAAAGAAAGACATTTTCCCATCATTAACATCTTAAATTTTGAACACATTATTTCAGAAAAGGTTTCACAAAGTGTAGGATTAGTAGAAGCAAATATTATATCTACATAGATTTGTACCAGTAAGATGTCTTTGCCTTCTTTCCGAGTGAATAATGTTGGATCAACAACACCTTAGAGAACTTTTAGGAGAGTAGAAATGATGATAACAAATCATACCAAGCCCGTGGAGCCTGATTTAGCCCGTAAAGAGCTTTCTTCAACTTGTACACATGGTTGGGATTATCTTGATCTACAAATCCGTCTGGTTGACTGGCATAAACCTATTCACGTAGTATACTGTTTAAGAACGCAGTCTTGACATCCATTTGATAGACTATCATGTTTTTATGAGCGGCATATGCAATAAAGATTCTTATGGCCTCTAGTCAAGCAACCGGTGCAAAAGATTCTTCAAATTTAACCTTGAAGATCTACTTCAAAGTGATTATCATGACATGATATGGACGAGGAACGAGCTCCCATACTTCAAGTCATTCGAACTCATTTAGTTCTTCTTACATGGCTTTGATCTAACAGGCTTCCTTCAAAGCTTCTTTATAATTCTTTGGTTCAACGAAAGTAACAAAAGCATCGAAGTAGCAAAACAGGGCTTCCTTTTGTAGTTGATGTCTTGTAGAGACATGTCATGAGGGATTGCCAATGACATTATCTAACGGATGATCCTTGGTCTAATTTTTGAGATGTTCAGGTGGCTGATTGACTGATGCACATTAGTTGGAATAACATCCCTTGAAGAAGATTCTTTAGAATTTGGTTATGGAATTGGAACACCAAAGAAAGGATCGCTATCTAGATGTGCAACTTCAATATCATGAAACTGTTCTTCAACACCGGAAGGAAAAACTGGGAATTGTGATTCTTGAGGGGTTTACAAAGTACTTAGAGATTGTGCATCTTGATCAATGGAAGTTGAAGAAGGTGTACCGGTTGAATCAACAGGTCCTGGAGCAACAACTACAGGAACTGGAGAAGCAACACTAGTTGGAGCATTAAATTATTCATCAAATATCGGTTGAAAAAAAATATCACAGTCCTTTTTAGTTGGT
>BQNB010024339.1:0-60829 GCA_026074375.1 Tanacetum coccineum
TAAGAACCTTCTGCTAAATGCTTCGGTTTCACTTCCGTTTGTATTTTATCAGTTGAATATATTGTTTCGTTTTAAGTGTAGTGAATGTTGTAATATTGTTTGCGCGTTAATATGTTGACCTTACACTAGCTGATTCTACTTATGCTTGTGAAATATATAGTTTTGTTGATGCCTTATCATTATAATTATGTCGATAATAACTGAATTGCGTGTTAATTAGGTCGATGTAATGGTATGTAATGTGTTACTTGATATTTATTCCTTCCTTGGAATTTTTTATAATGATGAAACCCCTATCGAAGGTTCCACAAATATGAAGATGTTGGATGTTAGAGTTGTATTGTGTTTCCTTTAATGTTCAAATCTGAAAAGTTCAAAATATCATCCAAAATCTCAGCATATGTCTCGTTTTCTAACTGCCGCTGGCAAAACTTTTATTACTTCTCTGGTTTGTTGTTAGATTTTGGAGTTGGTACATGATGGTGACAAGAGTGTGGCAGAGTTGATGGACGTTCGGGTCCGGGTCAAATGGGTCTTATCGGGTTTCACAAAAAGCATTTTTTATTTGAGTGAAAAATGTTAAAAATGAAATGAGGTGTTCAAAACATTTTTGATCCGTTTGACCCGCTCTAGACCTGTTGGTTAGTTGTTATCGAGGTTATATCTTATACCCATTTAGACCTGACAAAACCCGTCACCTCCTAAATATTAATACCTAACTTCACCCATAAATAAACCAATGGGTCTAAAATGGCCGCCTTTAGGCCTAACGATATGATGTTAGTCTAACTAGCCTGTTCGACCCAACATACTTCTCCAACAACTTTGGAAGTGACCCAAGCCCATAAGATGTTAAGACTAACATGAACGTACACGTTGCCACTTTTTCATATCAACCCATCTAGACCCGTGGGCCGGCAAAAGGCATGTTGATGTTATGTTGTCGTAAGGATCAATGTCAACTTATGAACTGTATGAGCTGTTTCTGTTGGACTCAATATTGTTATGATGTTAAATGTTCTCTGACGTGTTGTTAGATTTTGGAGTTTGTACATGATGGTGACAAGAGCGTGGCAGAGTTAATGGAAATCGGGAAACAGCTTTTAGGAAGGTACATAGTAAAATTATACTCAGTAAAGTTTCTTTATCTGTAAGCTGTCATTGTAAATGTTTTGACGAATACACTAAATTTTATGTATTTTTTCTCCGTCAACGGGAGACAAGTTCTTCCAACAGTCCCACACATTTTAGATTCCGTGCAGGTACTTATTATGAATTTGATCTCAATGTTTCTTCAGTTAGCAACCAAAAGTTTAACCATCCAAATGCCATAAAGTCTGCCCCACTTTGCTACCCATCAACCGCATCAGCTCTTTTCTCTTCATAATTCGACCTTGGAAATATATGATTTAACAGAACCATCTTACTGAAATTTGTTCAGGTTGAGGGGACCTTTCCCGATGGTACAAAGTTAATTACTGTACACGATCCAATATCAAGTGAAAATGGAAATTTGGAGCTAGCGTTACACGGCTCGTTCCTTACAAGTAAGCAATTTATACTTTCATCATTAGAGTGTTGTAGTTTGTTATTTTTATCTTTGAGGGCGCTAATTGGAGTTTGTTACTTCTGCAGTTCCGTCACTTGAAAGGTTTCCAATCATAGAAGATGATAAGATTCCTGGCGAACTAATCCTTAGAAAGGGGCATATATTGCTTAATTCAGGAAGGGAAGCTGTAATCCTTAAAGTAACTAACGAGGGAGATAGACCAATACAGGTATATTCCTTATCACATTTTCCGAGATTTTTCGTACAGTTTTCACTACTTCAAGATAGACTGTTAAACTGAACCATTTCGTACAGGCTATAACTCGAAGTTATTATAGAAATCTCAGAAGTTGGTGGTCTGATATTATTATACGTGTATATTTTGCTAAACTGAACCATTTTGAAACTTTCAGGTTGGTAGCTATTATCATTTTATTGAGGTCAATCCATGTTTGATCTTTGATCGGAGAAAAGCATATGGCATGAGGTTAAATATACAGGAACAGCTGTTGGATTATGAACATGTATGAATTAATATACGTCCGGATTGTTTATTCGAGCCTACGGGGACGCACACGTTTATACGAAGAACAACGAGAAAATATATATTAAAGTAATATTAACTAGTGTTTAACAAACGATCGTTAAATGTTAACGAGAATTAATCATTTAAAGGTTAAAGGACCAAGCTAAGACAAATGGCTTGCCTCCTTTTCCTTTGCTAGACCGAACCTAAACCCACAAGGGTTTCGGTTTTTCCTCTTCCTTATGCGATCACAGTAAAGAACCCTCAAGGGGTTTCGTTTTCTTAGTGGTTCGACCCAAAAGATCACAAGGATTGTTCGGTTTGGTTCATGTGTTGATTGATTCAAAGACGAAGGTTATCGTTTTGTTAATACATTACTAGTACTAGCATACCTCGTTATTTGCTTGAATGTATCGTGTGTGTGTTGAAGTAGAGGAATCATACTTTGATTCTTCTGGTTACGCGTGGTGTTATACATACGCGTATATTCAAGACGGTGTTAACGGTTACCTATTAAATCGGTGTATCGTTTCATGCAAAAAGGTATACACTTCAATCTTGTTAACTATGTTATTCTATACGTGTTTATTATCCGTTGTGTACTCGTGTTTTAATGGTTAAAAGGTTTAAAAACCCAACAGTGGCATCACGAGCCGATCGTGTAGAATTTTTAGTTACAAGTAATAAAATTTGACAAGATTAGGGTTCTTGATTAATTTTTATAACCTTTGGGTGTTTTTATGCATAAAGATTCAATCTTTGTGTATAAGTTACAATCTTTATGATTAAAAAAAATTAATTAGACAAATTCTAGGTTGTATGAAATTTTGTATGATTAAAACTTGATGAGTTTAATTGTTAATGATCGGTTTTACATTCTATATTAATTGTTAATTTGGCATTCATGATAAATCAATGCAAATTTATCATGGATCGATATTTGATATGATCTTGTTAATTGTTAATGGTTTTTATGCAAATATGATTAATACATAGACATTAAAATTTTATTGGTAAGATTCACGATTGTAAAAGCTAGGGAAGACTTTAGCTATGTCTTTATGAGGCCTAAAGTTGATTAAAATTTTATGTGCTATGTAGTATATATTTATATATGGCTTACGCAATCGATAATATCGATGTATGTGGCCGGAATCATTGGATGATGTAGCCTTATATTGTTAAGTGTTGTTATTTGAATAATTGTTATGTGAATTAGTTTTATGTTTATATTGTTTTTATTTTAAGTATTGGACTTGTGAGAAAATAAAAGGGTTTTTCAAAAATAAATATAAACATGATTAATTATTATGAAATCAGATTTATTATGGACTATTTATAGTTCATAATGTGTTTTCAAAATTAAAGTTTATAATGAATGGTTAAAACTGGACGCTATGGACTCATGGGAAGTACGGCTCATCCACTAGAACAAACTATAAGAGAAGTTTAAGGAGGATTTTCCTAAAGATTTCAGGTTTTTAATAAGCTTCGCGCTGACCTGTTTCTCCGCTTCTTTGTGCGTTCGATTGGAGTTACCGTGAACCATGGTATGTCACTACAGTGTCATTATTTGACCATTCTTTAATCTTTAAGTTTGAAAACACGTTGAATCGTCAATTTTAAATGGTAACACTATTTATACAATAGATGTATAGAAAATAAATGATACCATAATAAATAACTTAATTGAGTAAAGTTTTTATTAAAATCTATGATACGAAGATGTATGTATGCTTCTTCATACATATTTGACACATCAAATAAAATACCCTTTTAAATTTAAGTTGTTGCCATCCAATTGTAAAAACACTTGCAGTTGCCTTTTACTATGCATGAAACGTATGTAGATTGCAATCCCAAGGTGATTATACACTTTTCGTGAGACGTTAGTGTCACATAATCACAATTTTTGATTGGACAACTTAATCGAGGTAAGCGGGTGAGACCTTATACTCAAGGCAAAAGATGGGATGAAACATGGTTACCAGTATATTAATGTAATAAAGTAAGTCCCATAATGTTCTAGGAATTGCATCGGTGGCAATTATTGATCGTCAATTACCTTTTGAATACACCATTGCTAGCAGATCAACTGATGTGATGGTAGTATGTCAAGTTGGGTCCTAGGCCTTAGAAAATTAATTATTTATAGACTTAAACATAGGTAGTTAATTTTCTTTAAGGAATAGTATCGAAAATACTAATTTCTGAACATTAACTATGTTTTGTAGATGGCAAATCCTGTTCAAAACATAAACCATTCGGCTTTCAGGTCGATGTTTGAAAGAGAAAAACTTTCTGGAAATAATTTAAATGACTGGTTTCGTCAACTTAAGTTGGTCTTGAGAGTTGAAAAGAAAATGTATGTCATTGAACAACCTATTCCCCCTGCTCCTGCAGCTGATTCTGCAGAATGCAGTATATGATGCTCATAATGAGGTGGCTTGTCTAATGCTTGGAAGTATGACTCCTGAGCTTCATAGACAGTTTGAAAATTCTTCACCTTATGAGATGCTTCAGGAGCTTAGATCTATATTTGAGAAACAAGCTGGAGTAGAGAGGCTTGACCTAATCCAAACTTTCCATGCTTGCAAATAACAGGAGGGAAAATCAGTTAGCCAATATGTACTTAAGATGAAGGGATATGTTGAGCAACTAGAACGTCTTGGTTATGTGCTTCCATAGGATCTTAGTGTTGGATTGATCTTAAATGGCCTCACTAGTGATTTTGCTGGATTTGTGAGAAATTACAATATGCATAACATGGGGAAGACAATTGGTGAATTGCATGCTCTGCTTATTGAGTATGAAAAAGGTTTTACCTAAAAAGGCTGCTACACCACAAGTTATGGCGATTCAAGGTGGTAGAATCCAGAAGGCCAATAAATCGCAGAATGCTAAAGGCAAGGGTAAAGGGAAAGGCAAGGGTAAAGATAAAAGTTATGTCCCTAAGCCTAAGAACCCTAAACCTAATGCTAAAGAGCACCCAAAAAAGAATGACGCCTGCCACCACTGCAAAGAGGTGGGTCATTGGAAAAGAAATTGTCCTGTTTACCTTGCTGAGTTGATGAAGAATAAGAAGCAAGTTGGCTCTGCCAGTTCTTCGGGTATCTTCACAATAGAATTATTTTCTTTTCCTAATAAGTCCTGGGTGTATGACACTGGTTGTGGTACTCACATTTGTATCACTAAACAGGGTCTTAGAGGAGTAAGAAAGCTGAAACAAGGTGACCTCTACTTGTACGTAGGCAATGGAGTTCGTGCACAAGTGGAGGCTATTGGAATTTATGACTTAGTTTTACCTAATGGCTTAGTGATTTGTTTAAACAATTGTCATTATGCACCTTCTATAAATAGAGGTGTTGTTTCAGTTTCTCGTTTGGTTGAAAATGGATTTGTTGAGTGTTTTATGGATTATGGTATTTCTCTTTCTAGGAACGATGTTATTTATTTTAATGTTATTCCCAGTAATGGTATTTATGAAATTGATATGTCTAATTCTGTGCTAAATGTTAATTCTATTTATAATGTTAGCAACAAAAGAGTCAACCACAACTTGGACTCTACTTATTTGTGGTACTGTCGTCTTGCTCATATAAGCAAGAAACGTATTAAAAAGCTGCAACATGATGGGCTTTTAAAATCAACAAATGATGAGTCATTTGATCAATGTGTGTCTTGTTTATCAGGCAAGATGACAAGGAAATCGTTTCCACATCGTCCCGAAAGGGAGATTGATCTTCTTGGCCTCATTCATATTGATGTTTGTGGACAACTTAGACACGTGTCAAGACAAGGTGCTAGCTACTTCATTACATTCACGGATGATTATAGTCGTTATGGTTATGTTTATCTTCTTAAACATAAACATGAAGTCTTTGAAACATTCAAGGTGTTTAAGAATGAAGTGGAAAATCAACTCGGGAAGACAATTAAGGCTCTTCGATCAGATCGAGGTGGCGAATACATAAGCCAAGAGTTTAAAGATTATTTTAAAGCTTATGGAATTGTCCAACAGCTTACTCCTCCATACAAACCAAAACACAATGGCGTGTCTGAAAGGAGAAATCGTACTTTGTTAAACATGGTTCGATCTATGATGAATCTTACAACTCTGCCGTTATCCTTTGGGATTATGCTCTAGAGTCTGCTGCACACATTCTCAATATGGTTCCAACCAAGAAGGTTGATAAGACACCGTATGAACTATGGTATGGAAAAGTTCCTAATTTGTCTTACTTAAAGTTCTGGGGTTGTGAGGCGTTTGTGAAGCGGGATACGCCTGACAAACTTCAACAAAGATCTATTAAGTGTATCTTTATAGGATACCCAAAGGAAACTATGGGTTACTATTTCTACTTCCCACCGGAAAACAAAATAGTTGTTGCAAGGTATGCTGAATTCTTTGAGAGAAATATTTTATCTCAAGAAGTCAGTGGGAGGGCGGGAGATCTTGAATAAATTCAAGATGAAGATACATCACCTTCTGAAATCACTTGCAAAATTCCTATGGAGGTTGAAGGTTTCGAACCACCTCATGAGGAAGAAGCTCCTATTCGTAGGTCCGAAAGGCCACATCGAGCTCCTAACCGCTTATGTCTAAATGTAGAATTTGAGGAGCATAGTTTAGGGGATCTTGATGAACCCGCTAACTATAAAGCTGCAATGTTAGATCCAGAGTCTAATAAGTGGCTCGATGCTATGAATGCGAAGATGCAATCCATGAAAGATAATCAAGTCTCATGCTTGGTTCATCTTCCTCCTGATTGTAAGACTGTTGGAAGCAAATAGATTTTTAAGAAAAAGACTGACATGGATGGCAATGTACATACCTATAAAGCTCGTCTTGTAGCAAAAGGATTTACTCAAACCTATGGGGTAGATTATGAAGAAACGTTCTCACCTGTTGCTGACATTAGAGCTATTAGGATTCTCATAGCTATAGCAGCGTTCTATGACTATAAGATATGGCAAACGGATGTCAAAACTGCCTTCTTAAATGGTTATCTTGATGAAGACATCTATATGGTGCAACCTGAAGGCTTTATTGATCCTAAATATCCCAGAAAAGTATGCAAGCTTTAAAGATCCATTTATGGTCTTAAGCAAGCATCAAGGAACTGGAATAAAAGATTTGATGAGGAAATCAAAAAGTTTGGATTTACTTAAAATTTTGATGAGCCATGTGTATATCAAAAGGCTAGTGGGAGTAATGTTACATTCCTCATCTTATATGTCGATGACATAATCATCATGGGAAATCACATTCCAAGTTTACAAAGTGTAAAGACATATCTTGGAAAATGTTTCGCCATGAAAGATTTAGGGGAAGCGGCATTTATTCTTGGAATCAAAATCTATAGAGATATATTGAGGTGATTAATTGGACTAGGTCAAATTGCATACATGGATAAGATCTTGAAGAGATATAGGATGTATAATTCCAAACGTGATCACATCCCCATGCAAGAAAGACTTGACTTGAACAAAACACAAGGTGCTTCAACACCTGAAGAGGTGAAGCGCATGCAAAATGTACCTTATGCTTTGGTTGTGGGTTCCATTATGTATGCTGTAAGATGCACTAGACCTGATGTTGCGTTCGCGCAAAATATAATAACAGCAGTTTTCAATTAAATTCCTGTGAACCACACTAGACTGCGTGAAAACATTCTTAAGTATTTTAAGATGTATCTAAGATATGGCTCTTTCAACAGAATCATGATGAACCTCATTGGACTGCTGTGAAAACCATTCTTAAGTATTTAAGGAATACTAAAGATATGTTCTTGGTTTATGGTGGAAATCCTGAAGCTGAACTTTGAGTATACTGCTATTGCGATGCTGGATTTGAGACTGATAGAGATGATACAAAATCTCAGACAGGATATGTCTTCATTTTGAATTGAGGCGCAGTAGACTGGAAAATTTCTAAGCAAAATACTACTGCAATGTCTGCTATAGAAGCTGAATACATAGCTACTTCAGAAGCTGCGATAGACGTTGTCTGGATTAGGAAGTTTATTTCAGGGCTTGGTATAGTACCAACAATAAACGAACCTATTAGGATGCTTTGCGATAATTCAGCCGCACTACATTTCGCTAACAAACCGGGGGTTTAGAAGGGCGCCAGACACAACCATATGAGATATCATTATGTTCGCGAGAGTATTGAACTGGACGAAATAAAATTTCTTAAAGTTCACAAAGATGACAATCTAGCTGATCCTTTCACGAAGGCTTTATCGAATAAAAAGCTTACTTAACATGCTAGGAGCATGGGACTTCTTTTAGCTAGTAGTTTCATGTAGATTTGTGTTTAGTATTTGGATAAGGGATGTTAAGACAATTTTATTAATGATAAAGATACGAGGTATGAAGTTATATTTAATGAAAATTGTGTCCTATATTTGCATGTTTAATCCGTGAATAATTTTATTATTCTAAACTAGTCCGTTGTCGATCAAGAATATGGGAATATTGTTGAATTAAGACAAGTGTGAGAGATTGGTGATATTTTAGATATTATAGGAAGGGTCCGCCAAACTCACATGATATTCATTAGATGAATATTAGACTTCCCCAACTGACAAGAATATCACTTTATGGATCGGCGTCATTAAGTGAATCTTGTAAGTGATTTTATTTACAAAATCCTTAGACTTGAGATGCAAGTAGGTCTTGTATGTGTGGATTATCCTTTTTGATCTAGTTCTAGTTATCCTGAATAAGGTGGCTATAAAGGATTATTTCAGAAGTGATTATGAAGCATTGTGACATAACACTTGTAGTCAATACAGAATTTGTTCCTTCAATAGTTAAAGTAGGATGCCACTGGGCCCCTCGTAGAATTAATCAGATGTGTGTATATGCAGATATGTGTCATTGATTTAATTACATATACGAGAAACATAATCGTTAAATAATGGAATGACATTGATCCATATCTATTTTTAACACGGTATCGGAAACAAAGGGATTGTAAATTCATAAATCATTTTTCCTGTGACTTTATGAAACCACACTCGGATTTTCTGGGAGCATTGGCGTGTTGCTAGACGCTTACCAATGTTATTATATTATTATACATGTCCAAGTGGGAGCTGTTGGAATATGTCCACATATAAATAATACATGTCCGGAAATGTTTCGAGCCTACGGAGACGCACACGTTTATATGTAGAATAACAAGAATATATATTAAAGTAATATATTAATTACTATTTAACAAACAATCGTTAAATGTTAACAAGAATTAATCATTTAAAAGTTAATTGGACTAGATATGATAAACCGAATGCTTGCCTTGCAAGCTAAGGCACCAAATGGTTGCCTTGCAAGCTAAGGCACCAAATGCTTGCCTTGCAAGCTAAGGCACCAAATGCCTGCCTTGCAAGCTAAGGTACCAAGGACTATATAAGGAGGCTTGAGGTTTATTTGTATAACACAACTTGAAAACCAAAAGAAACCTAAAATCGTCCTTGTGCTCTTTCCTTGTTCGACCGAGTCTTCAAACCCTCTTAGGGGTTTCGGTTTTTCTTCCCTTGTTATGCGATCAAACGAACACCCTTAAGGGTTTCTTTTCGGTCCATCTTTTTGTTTATTCGTTGATCACACAAACGCAAAAAGGGATTTTCGGTTAGGGTGTCTTGTCGGATGGGGGTTGGATCCAGGGGGGAAAAACCATAAGGGTTTCAATCTTTGATTTCTCACCGGAGAAAGTGGTGGTTTTATGGCTTATCACTATAGTACTTAGCATACTTAATTGTTTGCTAAAGAATCGTATTTGTGTGTGTTGAAGTAGAGGCTCTAGGAGATTATAACTTCTGTCCCTAGTCGGTTTCGCGTGGTGGATATACATACGCATACTATTTCAAGAAAAAGAATCGTGTAGAACATTTATTGCGTAATGGGTACAATCGTTCCTAACTCTTGGTCTTTTGTTAATTATGAATTCTATACGTGTTTACTTTCCGATGCGTACTCGTGTTTAATGGTTAATTAGATTTAAAATCCCAACAGTATCATCATCATCCAAGGTCCAAGCTGCTAATGAAACCCGTCAAACAACTACTTTAGATGAAAACATAAGCGGGATACCTTTCAACGCCTGAACTTTATACTACTAATGAATCGGCTGATGCTGTCACCACTCAGATCCTTGGTTCAGCTTTTAGTTCACCACCAGAGGTCCAACCGACGACTACACGTGAGCTTGGGAATTCTTCATCCCCAGAGATTCAACTCGTGACCAAAACTTTCATCACGCAGATCCCTGAATCAAGTTTCACACGTGATATTGGCATCTCATCA
Source organism: Tanacetum coccineum (assembly GCA_026074375.1). Lineage (NCBI taxonomy): Eukaryota > Viridiplantae > Streptophyta > Magnoliopsida > Asterales > Asteraceae > Tanacetum > Tanacetum coccineum. The sequence goes on from BQNB010024339.1 coordinate 10,392, forward strand.
CCCATTGAGGTCCAACCCGCCACTGCTCAAGAATGTTTTACCGATCCAGAACCCAACAAATATGCAATGGAGATCCAACCAATTCTTGAAACATCCATTGCTCAGATTCCTGATTCGGATGTAAACATGCCTGACACAATGACCTCAGCCCATGACCTTGGGAGTTCTTCATCATCTGAGATCCAACCCATGAACACTCCTAAAACTTCCACCCATGACCTTGTGAATTCTTCACCACTACAAGTCTCACCGACTTCCCATAAATTATCTTAAAGTTTCACCACCAAGTCTAACCAAGACGATTCTACCTCAGTTATTCAAACGAATTCTCCAGCAGCAGCCAAGAGTGATACAAACACACTCCCTATGACTAACAAACTGGATATCTTCTCTGAAATCTATGAATCCACAGATCCACAGGCCACGAACAATGACATCACCTCTACAAATGTCGACTCCCCTGTCCCTGACCCTGACCAAGAGCGAAAGCAGCTTGTGAACTTGATAGAACAAGAACTTGACTTTGTATCAAACATTTATCCAAAACTAGGAAAACACCAAGACCATATAAAGAAAGAAAGCGACGAAGTCTCGCAGTCGTTTAAAAACTTAAAAGATGAACCTTGTGAGCTCAAGGAACTCAAAGATATGAAGAAGACTGTAACCAAACTAAAGCTTCAGATCCCTGCAAAATACAGGACATATGATGAAAACAAGGAAGACAAGGACGGCGTTGATGCTAGAAATGTCATTTCCTCTAAATTGCTGAAGCAAATGCCTCAGTTGCATAACAAATTATTCCACGAGACTCCGTTTTGTAGAACCATACAACAACGTTATGACTCCCTCAGAAGTGAACTAAAGCTTTGTTTGTTGTGTTTTTCGGTATTCCCTGAAAATGCAATTATAAGTAGAAGGTTGATGGTTTACTTGTGGATAGGAGAAGGGCTAATTCCTCAAGCAAATTATGAAGATGGTGAAAAAACCGTCGAGGAGTATGGAAATGAATTGTTTAAAGAGCTTCTGGATATGGACTTCATTGAACCTATCTCAAAGAGTTATGGCTGTAATGTTGCCATATGCAAAATGCACCCAATGGTTCGTGCTTCGCTTGTTATGATTGCAGACACGGTAAGGTTCTTTGATTTTGATGAGTATGGGAATCCAAAAGACTTTGGAAAGTTTGATGAGATTGAAAGCCCAGAAGATTTGCCTGTTATCTACCCCCTTGGTGACCCAAGAGAGTTCTTCGATTTCTTTGATGAGAACCAACTGAAGACTTCCAAAAAGATTGAGTTTACTGATTCAAAAGGGAATTCAATTCAGTTTGCTGCTTTTCCTAAAGACCCTAACCTGCAAGACCCTAACCTGCCTCTTGTTGATTGCTATGAGAAGCCGATAGATACAAAGAGAAATACTACTTTTACAAAAAGAAGAAGATCACCACAAAGTCGTTTAAGGTGTGTTTGATGGGTAGTGGGCTATCAAAAGGTGTCGAATGGGAGAAGCTTCATATGTTGTTCAATGTTAGGGATGATATTCTGGAGTTTAAGCCAGAATAGTTTCTGAGAATGAAAAATGTGAATGTCGTCTTTTTAGGTAGGTGGCAGAGCTCGGCTGCTCACCATATTGAGGTCGATGATTTCAAGTTCGAAGAGAGCCTAGAGCATATGAACCATGTAAGGTTTTTTAGCCTTCAAGGAGTTTCGAAGATTTCTGAACTTCCAAAATCCATCTCAAATCTCCAAAGCCTTCAAATTCTTGACCTCCGAGCTTGCCACAATCTTGACACAATTCCTAGAACCATTAGTTTACTCAAGTATTTGACACATTTAGATATGTCTGATTGTTACTTGTTAGAACACATGCCGAAAGAAATTTCATCTCTCAAATCCCTTCAAGTCCTTAAAGGGGTTGTTGTTGTTGAATCTCCGAGAAGGCACGCATGTACCCTTCATGATCTAAAGAAACTCGAAAACTTAAGAAAGCTCAGTGTGTACACACATGTGAAAGACTTCACTCAAGAATCACATCTTGATGCTTTACAGAAGTTTGAAACACTTCGTAAGCTGTCAATCTGGTGGGGTAGCCATGAGAAGTCCAAAACAGACAAAGCGGACTCAAAAAGAAAAAAAGCGGGTCAAGATGCTACAAAGAAACACTCAACTGATAAAGATGCTAAAAATAAAGATTCTGCGAATAAAACCAAAGACAAGCCTGCGTCTAGAGTAATCAAACAAATACTGAAGAAACCATGGGTAAAAGGGTCAATGAGAAGAATGAATGCATTTAACAATGCAACATTAGGTTCCCGACTTGAAAAGCTAGACCTCAAGTGTTATCCTGTCAGTGTTACGCCAAATTGGTTAACCCCAGGTAGCCTCAAGGGACTAAAGAAACTATACATCCGTGGGGGAAATTTCTCTGATCTTAGTCAGTATCAAGACATTCTAGAATGGGATGATTCGCCTATTATTCCACCCATCGAAACATGGAACGTTGAGGTATTACGATTGAAGTACTTGGATGAAATCAAGATGGATTGGAGAGAGTTGCAAACATTGTTTCCGAATATGACTTCTCTAGAGAAAGTTAAATGCCCAAGGCTCACGCTTTTCCCTTGCAACGAGCAAGGATTCTGGAATAACAAGACTACTAAAATGACCACCTGATAACAAAACGCTCGTCCCAATAAGTGGTGCTTTGTGAAACGCTTTCCACCGATTTGCTTGTTATGCCGAAAGGTTAGTTTAAACGGACTCAAACTTATAATAAAAAAAAAACCATTAAATTAATAGCATTTATATAACTACACACAGATGGTCATATTTAATAGCATCGCAAACCCTGATAAATAAGGTGGTATTACATTTGGCCACTTTGCATTAGTTACATTATACCTAGCTAGCTAGTAAAAAGTAAAAACCCGACTAGAATAACAATGAAACGTATGACGAAACTCAAAAGACGAGGTTATCTTGAGGAGATCGGGTGGTAAGGTTGACCAAGACTTTAAATCTTAACCCAATGGCACAGTGGTGAGGTAACTTGTTGCTTACAAAGTACATATGTCTTTCACCATGATCTATAGGTTTTTCTACCAGAACCAACGCCGGAGAATCTTCATAAATGGCTGGTGGCATTTCCGTGTTGCAATATGGGTACAGATACCCTATTGCTTCCACCACATTGTACAAATCAGAGTCAAAATCAAAATCTGCACATATGTTTATTTCAACTCAAATTTCACAAACTACAGTAGTAATATATAAAGACATAAATACTATTGTGACATATTCAACTAGAGTACTTAAACAACATGTAATGTACAGTAGTATACATACAGAGTTGGTCGTCGACGTGGAAATCACGAGTAGCCGCCCAATCATCATAAAACGTTTTGGTTGGAGGGAGCGACCAAATGGAGTCTCCCACGATGTGTGTTACCCCAGAGACGGATGTCGTATAAAGTAGTACCATCAAAGGTAATGGAACTAAAACCGTTGCTTTTGAAAACCAATGTTTCATCATACGTGTGTAAAGGTGGTTCTTAGAAAATATATGAAGATAACGGTTATATATTAATAAAAAATTACCTTTATAACACAGTTTACACTGCAGTTATTGAAGGTCGATTTTGAAATTATTTGAATGATGAGAGGGGATCTAACTTTCTGCAGTTTTTTTATTTGCGTATCTAAATTAATACGCCAATAAATGGTTGTTGAGGGGGAGAGGGCGAGTACCATAGTCGGCTGTATGCGCGGGTTGGTGTCAAGGGCGTCCATGGCGTCAAATGGTCCAACGGCGCTCGACATCCAGTGCTCGCGCCAAGCGGTCTTGCGCGCCGTGGCTAAACAAAGCCCACTGCCGAAGACTCAATTTTTTTTGTCTAAAACTGATCCTGTGGTAAGGAGGGAGCGGATTTTCAAAATATTTACACTCACATTATAAAATCACAATTTTACCCCAGTTAAAAATCCTATAAAATGACCCTTTTTTTATTTCATACTTACATCAAACAACCTTATCAAAATACTCTTCTACTTCACATGTCTCTACTTCCCTAGATTTTTTCTCATCAAAAAAAAAAATGGAATCCCCATATCCGCCAACCTTCAACGCTACCAAATTTGTATTTCCGGGAATTGCTTAACGACCCAACCAAATCCAAATTTCCGGGTGTCGTCTTCGGCTGAGAATCCTAGGCTCCTCCACTCAACCGACATTCCAGCCATATGCCTTACTACGAGCCAATCCAACATTACCAATCCTCAATATACTAACCAAGAAGAGATGTGTTGGATATGTTTCAACAATGTTAAAGATGACAGACTAAAAAAAAAATGAATCCCAATCCCAACCCCAACCTACCAAATTGGATTTCCGGTATGCTTAACGACCCAACCAACCAAATTCCGGGGTCGTCTTCGAATCCGGGCTCCTCCACTCAACCGGCATTCAACCAAATGCCTTACTATGTCAATCCAAATTACCAACCTCAATTTACTAACCAAGAAGAATTGTTGATGTTTCAACAATTTAAAATGCAACAAATGCACCAACAACAACCACAACAATTACCAAACCAATTCACCACTTCCCAACCACATTCCGAGCAACAATCGCACCACTTTGAAGTCGAAGATACCGAAGATGAAGACGAGCCGGTTCCGACCCCGACGTCGAAGCCTAGCCGCGGCGTCCGTTTGAAGTCGAAGGCAAAAAAAAACAAAGAAAAAGAACCGCCACTTGAGAAACAAAAAAGAATTCGTAATGCGTGGACTCAAGATGAGGAGTTGCTTTTGGCGGAATGTTTCATTCAAGTTTCCGAGGATCCAAAAACCGGGTGTGATCAAAAGCGAGATACTTTTTGGTACAAAATCCAAAATGTGTACAATACGGAAGCGAAGAAAAAAGGCTTCACGGAGCGTACCAAGAACATGTTGACGGGTAAGTGGACTCCAATGAATACCTCGGTTCTCAAGTTTAATCAATTGGTGCAAGAAACCGCGGTTCATAGTGGGGAGAATGATGATGATCATATGTCGAGGGTGCACACGTTGTATGATGCAACCGTGGGGGGTGAGTTTAAGCACCGGAGTGCTTGGCTTTTTTTGAAAGGCAAACACAAGTGGACAAACCCCGATTCGACTTTGCAAAGAAGAAATCGTCTTTTGGGCACCGACGAGGAACCGGAGCATTTTGGAGATGATGATTTGCCTCGACCACCCGGTTTGCAACGACTTGCTAAAAGTCAACGTACGGGTTCTAACTCGACCGCTAGCTCCGGTTCAAACCCGGCCGCGTATCAAGAATTCATGGCGGAACAATACGAGTTAGACCGCAAAGCCAAAATGACCGTGCTCGAGAGAGAGAGTGAAGACCGAAGGCGGTTGATCCAATCTCAAAGGATTGCGGAGGACATGCGTGTGCTACAAATCGACACACGCGGGATGGATGCGGCCGACGCCGCTATCATCAACGCCCAAAAGGCAAGAATCCGAGCGGCATATCCACCACCTCCAAACTAGTCGGCGCCGCCAAATTTATGATTTTTAATTCTATGCATTTTCATTTTATGTCTTTTAATTTTATGTCTTTTAATTTTATGTTTTTTTTATGTATTGTGTTTTTTAATGTAATGTTTTTAATTTCAATGAATTTTATTTTTAGTTTTATAAATAAGTGTATTTTAAATAAATATGAAAAAAAATTAAAAAAAATAATAAAAAAATGATATGGCACCAGAATTCTGGTGCCAAACCACTCCCACTGAATTCTGGTGCCATGGCATTTCTGGTGCCAAACTCCATTTTGCTGACGTGACACCACTTTTGGAGTTTGGCACCAAGAGTTTGGCACCACGACTCCCTGTGCTCTTAGAATTGGTTTAAGTCTTTAATCAAATTATTATTTTTTAAATTATATAAAAACATTAATTAATTGTCAAATGATAAGACCGTTTTTTCTTACTTTTGCTAAATTCAAAACAGTAATAAAAAACTTTTCCTAAACCGTGTATTTTATGTCTGACGACAAATTTTTTGGGGCGAATGTAGTATTGTATATCCGCGTTTTAATAATTTGTTGTTCGGGATCTTTAGAACTAAGCGCTTGTTTTTTTTCGCTATACTGAATGAAGTACTTGTCTTTTTTTCTCGCACTAACTTATTCTAAACGTTCGGAATTTTTTCGTGATTAGTGTATAGACAAATAGAAGTTATTTCCCTTCGCTTATGTTAAGCAATCATCATGTTTATTTTGGCTTTGGGTGTTTTGAATATTGTCGGGTTAAAAAGATAAAACTCAAAAAAATGCTTTCTTAACCCCGTAACTCATTAAGAAATATCCAAAAAGGGCATCATTTGAAAAAATGTTTCACAAATTAGTCACTTTGCTTTTTCAAATTTAGTCTTGTGCAATTGAAAAAGTGTGTGATTTCACTATAATTTGACAAGTGTTCATGAAGTAGGTTGTTTTTTCTATGTGATTGATGGGACATTTTGTGCGATTATAAAGTTTTTTGTGCGACCGCTTTGTCTTTTTCCAAAAAGACAAAAATTTCTTGAAATTCTTGTCTTTTTTCAAAAATATAAAATGGTCGCACAAAAAACTTTATGGTCACACAAAATATCATCGCACATATCTACTACTTGAACACTTGTTAAAATTGTAGTGAAGTCTACCAATCTCACAAGACTAAATTTGAAAAACTAAATTAAAGTGATTTTTTGGAATATGATGAGTTTTTTTTTCATTTGATGACATCAAATAACGTCGATTTTATAGCATCATTTATCCCATATAATTAACTTATTTTGTATAATTATTGCAAATAATTGTTACTTAATCGTTCATATTTGAGAATTGCGGTAATTATGGAGTACTTATTGAAACTTGACTAAAATGCACGAATTCTGGAGCTTAAACGAAGATATTTTAAAGATTACTGTTCTGACAATCAATACGCCGTATCCATCAAGGAAGATACGGCGTATCTGTGCCTGCACTCACCAAAGACCACAAAGGAAACATGATCAATACGCCGTATCCAAAGAAGACCAATACGTCGTATTGGAGATATAGTATGTGAATATTTTGGAAGATATCAAACGTGGTCCATACTCCAAGAAACTCCAATACGCTGTATCCAACACCTTGGATATGCCGTATCGACACTGACTCCAGACCCTATAAATACAAAACTCAAAAACGAGTTTTAAGTGTGCTAAATTATATTCTCGATACCTAAACCACAAAAGTCGATTTTCAGAGGAGAAAAAGAGCAGAAGAGGTCTCGCAACGCATTCCAATCCATAGAAGACAACGTGTAATTTCTTATACTTTTGTAATCGTTCAGTTTTTGGTATCATTCGTTAACTCGGTTAGTTTACCTTGGCTAAGCCATTACTCTTGTATTAATTATGATGTTTGAAGGCTAATACCTTCGGGTATTAGCCATTATTATGAAGATCTGAATGTTTGGTTTTGTTTATATCTCGATTGCTTAATTTATCGTCGTATGCTTGTTTATGTTTATTAATTTATACTTGTTTACGTGCTTTTGTATGCAACATATCATTCAACTAGATCTAGTGATACGAACCAAGTAATCTAGATGTCGGGATGACTTTTCATATAGTGATTTATACATCTAGAATCATAGGATCACAAGTATTGTCCTTCTAAAACCGTGCTAAGGATACGCTTCTAGCTTAACTAGTTAACGGAAACTGCCTTTGGTTTATTGAACAAGTTGACTAGCAGGTGAACCTAGATAATTCAACAAATAACGTTCTGATTCTATTGGATAGTTGGACAAGTGGACTACAGTGTATAAATCACCGTTAAGCAGTAAGTGGGTAAAGTCTCTATAAGCTAGGGTTTAACAAGATCACCATTGCTTTAATCCCTAAGATAGATTATAATCATCAAATAAGGATACTTTATACGGATGCTTTAATTGTGACAGAATTAATGTGTCTAGGTCTTAGGATGAAGTCTAGCCTAAGTCTAAGAATGATATGCCGCTTCGAGATAAGTAATCATTGCACTGAATAAACAAACCAACTTCTAATCGGATTAATGATGGCTAATACAATTTTCTATTATAAGGCCTCACTGCTCTTATATCTTCTGTTAATTTACTTGCGTGGGTTAAAGTGTCTTGAATTGATTGTAGTCACCAACCAAACTCGTGCCAGTCTCCGAGGCTGAAACCCTCTTTTTACCTGTTAGAATTAGAATTAGAACTAACATAGGATTATCATAGGTTTGACTTAGATTGGAATTAACTTAGATTAGATACCAAAATATTAATAAATTGAGAGATTTAACCTCGCTTCAAGTGTTCGACACCCTACTTACCACGAATCTACTACCGACCGGGTACACTGCCCGTTAAAGTGTTGTTTTTTGTTAAGTCGGCAAAATATAAATTTAAAACTTGAATCATAAAAATATACACCACACAATGACACATCAGCATTACCCCTTTACTTTACTGCATTTCAAATCCAAAGCGTGAAGCACAGGTATTTAGGATGCTTTTGGTACGAGGGGTTAGACATGGGTGATTGGATTGGGATTAGATTGGGATTGGGACTGAGATTTGTTTTAAAATAAAATCATATTTGTATTAAAATAAAATCAGATTTGTTTTAAAATAAAATCAAAAGTGTTGTTTTTGGTTAAGTCGGCAAAATATAAATTTAAAACTTGAATCATAAAAATATACACCACAAAATGACACATCAAGTTTTTGGCGCCGTTGCCGAAGAGTGAAAATTAATCTTGATTTTTATTTTATATTTTGGTTATTAGATTAGATCTAACCCTTAGGATTAGTGTAGTTTAGAGTAGTTTATATTCCTGCTTGTTTGCTTACTCTGTTTGTGTGATACGACATATTCAGTTCACTGAATACGACGTATGATTATTTACTAGTTTTTCTAGTAAGATTGTTACAGGATGGACGATCCGAACATTACTATGGAGGAATACATCAGGCTCGAGGAAGAAAAAGCTCAAAAACGTGGTAAAGTGTTTAACTGGAAAACTGCTAAGTATGGTAAAATCTAGTATGATGAAGACATTCACGACCTCAAATCCGTTGAAACCGAATTCCCAGCTATAGCCTTTAATGACGGGGTATCATCTGAAAAACACTTTCTTGTGAACCCACGGTAAGCTCTCTTAACGATGAAATTGACTTTAGAATTTCATTAGACGATTCCGACGATGAAGATTACACGTTAATTTTTGACAAAAACTCGTTTTCTTATAAAATAATTTCTACCAATGATTGGAAAACGGATTCGAAAAATGATAATGAAAAAGTCAATATTCCTTCACTTCCACCACCCGAGCCTATGGTCAATTGTTTTGATGATTTAGACTTCTTTAATGATTTTGAGAATGAATTTGCAGCCATTTTTTACAATGATGCTCAAACTTCTAAATTAGATTTATTAACTGTACTGATTTTAAGCCCTCAACATATCGATGAATTTAATTTAGATGATGAAACATCATTGTCTGAATATGATGAAGAGGAACAAAACGTTTTGTACTTTAATGATCTATTCCCCTTCAACATAATTCATCCTAATGATTTAAAATCGGAAAAGGACAATGATGATAATGAAGTCGATATAATACAATCTTCGAAGGGTAATGAAATTACACAAGGGTCAAATGTGCTTTTGGAAAAAAGTCACGATAAAATCAATAAAACCTTTAAAATGGGAAATTTTGTCATGAAATTAAATGTAAATATCGTGATTTAGAATTATTACGTCAATCAATACGCCGTATGGTATGGAGCGGATACGCCGTATTGATATCTGGGAAGACAGACTCGATAAAAATAAATAACATTCCGGGTTGTCTCCCGGGAAGCACTTTTGTTTACAGCGAAGTCTTTAAGTTAGAATTTTTCTTTAGCTTCCACACACTTGAAATCACTCTCTCTTCTCCATTCTGCTCTTGGTTTGGATAACGTGCTTAGTTTAGTAACATACACACGAACTATGGTGCTGAACTTACTGCCAGTCTTTGTTCTATCATTCACAAACAAATCAAAACATCATATCATAATATACATACAAAAATATGAGAACCTGTTTCAAAGTTAGATACATCATGACATGAATAATAAATGTACAAAAGATAAAAACAAAGGATAGAGGATATGGGTATCATGGGTCTGGCTACTATGGAGCTGTGGAAGTGCTGGCCTCGCCAGTCCTCTGTCTAGTGCGTCTATGGTACTCTGCCAGTGTCTCAGAATAGCTCGTGTAAGTCACACCAGCTCTGTCCATCATCCGCGCTAGGCTAGTAACAGTCCACGTAGCAAACCTAGAAAAATCTCAGGCCATGTGATCCAATACCTCACTCTGACCCTGAAGCAGCTCACACATACCATGTACCTCCTCCTCTAATCGGGCAATCCTCTTACCCTCGCTCCAGTATCTAGCAAAACCGGGGGACTCCATCTCCTCCCCCGTATGTAATCCCAAAGCTACAATAAACTGCCTCCAACTTATGCGTCTCCTGGCTCCACCTAACTGAAACTGAATAATACCAGGAGCATCCAAGTCAAGCAATACCTCTCTAAATCTAAGCGTGCTAAGGAACTCTAGAATGAGCTCCCTAACTAGTGGGCCTCTAATATCAAACAATTGCCTCCAAGATCGGCTAGTAAAAACTACAACCCCTCTATCATCATGATGCTCCATCAGCATCCTAACATCTAAAACATCCCTCATTAGCTCGGGCATACCCTGAAAGTCAACAACCTGAACCCGGTGTATCTCTCTACTGTATATCCTCCCCAATCTCTCCTTAAAATCTGTGATGTCAGCGTCAGTGTACTGCAATCCATCGTACCTAAGGTACTGGTGCCTCTGATCACGTGGTGGAAGAGCCATATCTGTAAAATTAACAAGAATAGTACAAAGATTATACAATTTTAGACATTCTGTTCTGAGGGTGGATACGACGTATTTATAATTGGATACGCCCTATATAAAGATCTAAAGACAATACGCCGTATATAAAGATCTAAAGACAATACGCCGTATAGATGTGAGTCAATACGACGTATGGGAATCAAAGTCCAGGATCTTTATCAGATTAATATGCCATATTCATTTTACTGAATACGTCGTATTGAGGTTTAAAATTGGGACAAATAGAGTCAATACGCCGTATCCATTTGAGTGGATACACCGTATTGCTCTGTAGTTTAAAAACAAAAAGGGGTTTCCCTTTCTACCCATTTTAACCCATTATATCAAAACAATAGTATTCATTTGCAACTCAAAGGGAGTAAGGGAAAGTCTAACCAAAAGGGTTCTACGGCAAACACATTAAATCCATGAAACCAAATCCTAACCCTAACCCTAATTGAAATTAGAAAATCAAATGGAAATCAGGACTAATTAGGGTTCATTACCTCGTGGTGATGAATCAAGAGAGATGTAACACAAATGAAAAGAATTTGATTCTCTAAGAAAAAAAATTTCGCGGTTAAAAAATGAGAGTAAAAAAAGTGTGTGTGAAACTTAATCCAATGTATTAGTTGGGCTTTTATACCCAGACTCCATACGCCGTATTGGTGTTTGATTAATACGCTGTATTGGCAAATTTTGTTAACTTAGTCAACTTTAGTTAAAAACAGTGGATACGCCATATAGGTTTTAACCTAATACATCGTATCCTTCATTGGAGACCAATTTTCCTAATTTAAATACAGTACAGAAAACGTACCTTAGCCTCCGCAATCATTCCTGTATAAACACCATCCTTATAATACCGTTTAGGGTCGAACAGAATGCCAAACGGCACATATAAATTCATAATGAGATAGAATAGCATTATGTTGTCTGGACGTTATTAGTCTTTACTTTTTATGCACTTTAAAAATATTATTGTCAGTTCTGGCAATACGGCGTATTCATGCACATGATACGACGTATTCACCAGACTGACCCGTATTTAGTTTATTTAGTTTAAATCAATCGCAGGTACCAAGATAGGAATACACGTTTTTCCTATTTTACACAGGACCTCATGAAAGAAATATCGATAAATATTGGTGGAGAATTTACAAACCTGGAGATCTTGAAGTGTTGGAGTCTTGAAACTTTAAGGCGGCTGTTCAACACGAATTCTTACTCAATAAATCAACATGGAGAATCTACCGAGCAAATATCAGGGGAGTTTCTCATTCTAATTCTTTTTAATTCCCATATTTAATGTTTTATCTATACAACGAGGACGTTGTATAATTCAAGTGAGGAGATGGGAATTAGAATGTTTACTTGTCCTATTTTTCACACTAAAATGCTTAAATTATGCTCAAATTTTAAAAAAAATCAAGAATACTTTTGTGAAATTACATGTTACATAACCCGCACACAATAACCCTTATTAGATATTGTTAGGATTCAACCTATCCATTTCTAAATGTTTACCCAAATTTCACAAAATATGAGTGTGCCGGTGATGTAGTAGACTTTAGAACTTGGCTTGGTATATCACTCGAGATCGCAATGATGAGTACTATAGATTTAGACGGAGTAACTTGTTTAAATTGGCAAATTTTAGGATTACACCCAAATCGCCTTTATATTTTGCTTATTAACTAACTACACCGGTTAGTTAACCCCCGTATAAACCCTTTGTTTACTCTCACTTTAAGAGTAAGATACCCCTAGAACAACCCGTATAGCCAATCCTTTAGGAAATTCACCAATTGTTTGTTTTGTTAGACCTTTACACCTTAGTCTACCATGTTAGATTAAGTTTATTTTACAGTTGCTAGTTGCTTAAAGTGTAAAGTTTGTATTTCTGAGTCTTGTGTCAATTTTGGTACGGTTGGAAGAAATTTGCACATCGCAAATGGGAATGTATAAAGTAGTCAAAACTCATGTATTTTTACTACCATCATAATTTTTTTTTGAACGACGATTTATTAAAACACTAGCAAGGAGCTAGATCAAACAAGAACAATATAAGGGTTCTTAAGCCAATCGTCCCACTTGAACGACGCTTTACATCTGAATTTACACCAATAAAAAGAACTAGAAACTAAATTATCAAATATCAGCGCCTTTTCAGGGATCTTCTTATCAAACAGAAGCTTGTTGCGAAAGTTCCACATATACCACCACAAACCATAGTATACACCCTCAAGAACGCCTTTGAGTTTGGATTGAATCCGAATAGAAACCAACCAAACTCGCCATTCCTCGTAAGAATTCACATCCGAATAGTCGATGTTCCACCAAGAAGATATCTTACGCATAATCTGTCTCACTACAACGCATTGAAAGAAAATATGGTTTGTCGATTCCACACCGGCATTACAAATGGGACAAACAATCGAATCAATATCCATCACAATTAATGGTACGTCCGAAGAATGAAGAATTATCGAAAGAATTATCCGGAATTATTATGATCGTGAAGATGGTGAAACTACTCCGAGTTTCGTATATAATTAGATGAAAAAAAAATCAAAAAATTTAGAAAAATCGCAACAAAAAAGAGAAAGAAAGTTTGAAGATAATCGTTTCACAACTACGGAAGGAATTACACGAAGGATCGATTATTCGTTGATACAAATCGACGATATGAATTATTTGGAAAATTGGAATTTCTAGTGCGCATGCACTAAACAAAACAAACGAGGAGAGAAAAATATATACACAAAAATATTTTTGTTTCACCGAATAATCAACAAACTTAGGGTAACTCCCTTAAGTGAAATTTGCAAACGGGGGACGTAGTGGGAGCGAATCGCCTTAAAAACGTTTGTCCCTTCGGGTCGTAGTTCCGTGGAACAACCCTCCTAATAGCTTATTTCACAAAAGAGGTGCGCCTTTTTCGTAAGTGACACAAAACGGTTACTTTTTTGAATCTTAAGTTCGGGAACTTATTAATGGATATTCACAAATTCTCTAGTAAGAGAATTAAATTGCTTGTGTATTTTAGTATTTAAGAGAACACAATAAAAATCAAAAAATCCGGAAGAGCAAATATTTTTGTATTTTTTATTTTTATTAATCTTCTACGTATATTAAAAAGAAAAATATTTTTTACTTTTTTTTTATTTTTACAAAAGACGTAACTTTCGAAGACGAAAGGTTCTCCAAATCACGATCGACAAATTCAAACGAGAGAATCTTTAACACGATTCCCCGGCAACGGCGCCAAAAATTTGATAATGTTCAAATAGTATACGTATAATACTAAAGTATAAGAAATTTACTAGAAATCCTTGAGGACAAAGATTAAAAGTAAAAGTCTACACAAAATATCATACGTTTAACCGGTAAGTGTTCACCGGGTCGTTTATACCCCAAGAATCGTAAAATTGAAACTCCGTTTTTTATTTGGACAATGATTTGAATTGGTTTCAGACTTTTTGAATTGGTTTTATATTTCTACAATTAAGAACACATAAAACATTCAAAGGAAAACAATTAAGCATAAAAACAATAACGGAAATTAAAGAAACGCGACAATTAAAACCTAAATTATCTAAAATTAAACCTAAAATGATTTTTTTTACTTTTTCTAATCCTAATTACGAACTTGTAAGAAGAAGCTAAGGAAATCCTAAACCGATGGTGCTTAAAGTAAAAAAAATGAAGAAAACGGGAACCAAATCCCGTTCTTTAAAAAATGAATTTCTTAAATTTTAACCCTACGAAAGTAAATTTAAATCCTAAGCCTAAAATATGATAAAAGAAAATTTTATAAAAAAGAAATTTATTTTTTTGATTATTTTTCTATTTTTATGACTTTTTAAAGTTTTTAACTAAATAAATGCAAGAAAAATGTAAAACTATGAATTAAAATTCTAAGAAAATTACTAAAAATAGATTAAGCTACAAGGAATGCAGGAAAAATACTAACTAGGAAAATGCTTAAATGAATGAGCCCAGAAAAAGCTACAAAGCACACGAAGTGCTTATTATAAAAAGAACTCAAAAAGGTGATAAAAGATTATTAAGTGCACCCTTGGACGTAAAAGTCCCAAGGGCGCAGTGGTATTGAGTGTGTGTTGTGAGACGTCGAAAAGGTTGAGGAGGGTAGAGGTTGTGGGTTCGAGTCTTTTGCGACTTCCTTGGCTTCCCCTTTTTTACTTTTTGCAAAAAAATTTAGAAACAAAGTTGTTAAACAGCTGAAAACTAATAACTTTTGTGAAAACAACTTTTTTGAAAATCACTAATAAGCTAGAAAACAGTTTATAACTATGACAGAAATACTTTACTAAATATCTGCTTTTTCACAAAACTCAAAGAAACTAATAAGCTAAAATAAGCTCAAACAGAATCAAAATGTAACATTCCGAATTTTCAGGTCATTTTATGACGCCATTTATTTCGTCATAATTTCACCATTTATTTTATTTTAGTTTCGTACGCGTTTACTTTTAATTCTTATCACATAATTAAAATCGCGTAAGCTAAAGTTTTCATTTAACGAATAAAACAAGAGAAATATGATTTTTATACACTATTTTCTGACATGAATAGTGTTGGTTCGTTTTTAATAAAAATTTTGCGAAACATTTTAGAATCATTTATATACATTTATACGAGTTTTAAATTTATAAATAATATATTATAGAGACATTGACCTACTCAAACGATAACATTTTACAAACGATAGAAGCCTTATATTATTTTTACGAAACTAATAATTAACTTTTTATATTTTATTTTTATTGATTTCGTAAAGCGTTTACATTTCGCAAATTAAATACATTTAGGCATACCCGAGAGCACCAATACCTATCTAAACTACAAGTATTCTTACTAAAAATATCAAAAACAATTTTTGTTGCTTCCTTTTTCTTCCTTTTATTTCGTCAACCACTAGACCAAGAGACTAAAATATTTTCCAATACTTTTATCAATTAGGCTTGTAACTAGACCAAATAGCATGTTTCCATGTTTCCCTCAAGATCCAGTACGAAGTTGGTTAGTGGGGAATTGGTTAAAACGTGGCATGATTTCCCCCTTTTCTTTGTAAAGCTAGGGACTTTCAAATAGTATCATTGACCGTGATTTCCTTAGTGTGTATATATGTTTTATATAATATAGTATATATATATATAATAAAATATATATATATATATATAGATATATAGTATATATAATATATATATATAATATATATATATATTATTATGAGTAACACTAGAAATTTTCATGCATACAAAGTCATTTACTAGCAAAACATAAATATATCTCTTGTTTCTCTTCCTAGCTCACGTCCAAGGTTGCAAAAATCGCTAGGCGCTCCCGGAGCGGTCGGGTAGCGCCTAGCGATTAATCGGTTATGCGGGGATTAATCGGATTGGATTTTTTATATACAAAATTATAATTTTAGATATAATATGTATAAGATAAGCATGGTATTTTAAAGTTTAAAACTTCAAATATTTCAAGTGGTCCGATTTTTTCATTATTTTTCCATTTTTTCTGATTTTGACCGATTAATCCGATTTTTGACCCATTTTTAACCAATTTTTTACGAGACCGATTTTTAAGGCCGATTAGTAAAAATCAAGGCGTTTAATGACCGATTCCGCCTAGGCGGCCGATTTGCAACACTGCTCACGTCCCATATCCAACACCCTTACACAATCCTTCAACTTTTATTTACCACATTCACAAGCATTCTACCATCATATTCAAAGCATTCTAAAGGTGTCTTGAAGGTTTACTTAAGAATTTGCAAGGGTTATATACAAGAAGAAAGCTAGCATTTTTGTTAAGAAATTTGGGTTTGGTTTGGTTTGTTTAGATGTGAGCCGCGGCTAAGACTCGAGAGGGACGAGACGAACTCTTTTATTTTTCCGACTTTGCTCCGTATAGCTTTGTGAGCCTTCCTTCTATTATTATTTCGATTGTTTCGTTCATTGATGACTACCTTTGATGGTATGTCCCCTCCGAAGTAATGCTTCACACGATGACCATTCACCTTAAAGTTTGGACCATCGGGTTGAGATAACTCGATGGTTCCATATGTAAAAACTTGAGTGATGGTGAAAGGTCCCGACCAACGGGTTTTAAGCTTTCCCGAGAATATCTTTAGTCGAGAGTTGAAGAGTAAAACTCGATCACCAATATTGAAAATGCGGTTTTTGATCTTAGAGTCGTGAAGCTTCTTCGTCCTTTCTTTATATATCAAAGAATTCTTGTAAGCTTGATCACGAAGCTCATTAAGTTCATTAAGTTGAAGCTTCCGGTGATCGCCCGTGGTTTTAAGATCGAAATTAGCATGTTTCAATGCCCAATACGCTTTATGCTCTAACTCGATAGGTAAATGACAAGACTTTCCGTACACGAGCTTGTAAGGGGTACGACCAATTGGTGTCTTAAAAGCGGTACGGAATGCCCATAAAGCGTCATCTAATTTGTCGGACCATGAGGCACGGTTTTCTCTAACCGTCCTCTCAAGAATACGTTTCAAGCCTCGATTGGAAACCTCCACTTGTCCACTCGTTTGAGGGTGATAAGCGGTAGCAAGACGATGAGTGACCCCATACTTAGACATTACTTTAGCAAATTGATCATTACAAAAATAGGTCCCACGATCGCTTATAATAGCTCTAGGTGTTCCGAATCGGGCGAAAAGAGATTTCAAAAACTTAACTACAACTCGAGCATCATTTGTGGGGAGCGCCTTCGCTTCTACCCACTTTGAAAGATAGTCAACGGCTACGAGGATGTATTTATTCCCTCGTGAAGACGGGAATGGACCTATAAAATCGATACCCCATACATCAAAGATTTCACAAACTTGAATAGCGTTTTGAGGCATTTCATCTCTTTGTGAAATTTTGCCTTGTCGTTGACACGTATCACAAGATTTGATCATAGTATGGGCATCTCGATATATGGTCGGCCAAAAGAAACCGGCATCAAATACTTTCTTAGCGGTGAGATTGGCACCATGATGGCCCCCGGTGGGTCCTTCATGACAAGCTTTGAGGATATCAAAAGCTTCTTGGCCATGCACACACCGTCGAATGATTTGATCCGCACAAATCCAAAAAAGGTAGGGGTCGTCCCAAAAGTAATGTTTAACGTCCTTAAAGAATTTCTTCTTTTGTTGGGACGACATCCCTTTGACGATAAAATTCCCCGCATGGAAATTTGCATAATCGGCAAACCATGGGGTACTTCCACTAGATATTACACCAAGAGTTTCTAAAGGAAAATTTTCATTTATGTATTTATTTTCTAATACATCCTTATAAGGATTCTCAAGTCTAGATAAATTTTCATTTATGTCTTTATTTTCTAATACATCCTTATAAGGATTCTCAAGTCTAGATATTTTACTACAGTACAATTACCTTTCAATACTTTGTGAGTTCATAGTCTCGCATTTCAATCTTTTCAATGTTTTATAAACCCGCGAGGGGAATACATGCTCGTTTACAAACTTGTATATTTTACTACAGTACAATTACCTTTCAATACTTTGTGAGTTCATAGTCTCGCATTTCAATCTTTTCAATGTTTTATAAACCCGCGAGGGGAATACATGCTCGTTTACAAACTTGTATATTTTACTACAGTACAATTACCTTTCAATACTTTGTGAGTTCATAGTCTCGCATTTCAATCTTTTCAATGTTTTATAAACCCGCGAGGGGAATACATGCTCGTTTACAAACTTGTATATTTTACTACAGTACAATTACCTTTCAATACTTTGTGAGTTCATAGCCCCCTTTTTACCACTTAATTGTTTTACAAACTCTACGGGGTGAATTACATTGCTTGTTTTACTATTGGACACAAGTGTTTTTCTAAGTGTTTTAAACTGTATGCTATCCAGATTACTGCCTGAATATTATTGCCTAAGTTACCTTATTGCCGTGAAGTCCCTATTTCATGGTGCATTTAACATTTAGAGAACTGTAGGCTGTTTTGGCAGACACCCTACCTATTTGGGGCAGACAGACAGTTTAAGAGCTTCGGTCATGACTTGTGCAATAAATATATCATAGACTTGGTGAATTTGTTTCTCTTGTCTACCTTACTTGTTTTGGACTTCGGAATACGTACTTAGTCCACCATCACTTAAATCTTGTGGTCCCCTAAACTGTTTGATTACATTAGCATTTCTTGACTTATTGAATCACTACTTAGATTTCAGAAATAATACTTTGAAATATCGTAACGCTTCTTTTTTTTTACTGAAATATTTCTTAAATTATTTCAACATTGCTTTTACTTAACCTATGAATTCACCAACATTATTGTTGACGTTTTAGCATGTATTTTCTCAGGTTGCTATTTTACTAGTGGAGCATTGGGAGCATTCGAGTCGCGCGGATATGTTTTTGAAGGCTTAATAACTTGTACACCATTCGACAAACGTTTTAAAAAAAATGTTTCTATTGCGTTATAAATGGGATCCTTTGTAAACTCTGATTTTAATATAACGAATGTGAAATTTATTTAAATGTCTCTTTTGAGGTCGTTTTCTGTGACTTGTGCGTATGGACTATGAAGTAGCACCCCATTGTTATTATTCCGCTGCTACCAGAATTTGGGGGTGTTACACAAAATAAGCTACACTACCATATTACTAACCTAATGAGCAGGTAGGAACAAGAATTAAGCTAAAGTTATAAGCTATAAGCTAAAAAAATCCAAATAAGCAATTTTTGTGAAAAATTGTTTCCAAATCAGACAAACATGCAACTTTGAGCTTAATTTTAAGCAATCAAACAGAACCTTATGGTAATAAGGCCTATACTATTAGAAAGCTTATCCTACAGGCTTCTTAAAACTGCTTTCAAAAAGTATTTTGAAATTCAAATGAGCAAAGAAAATGATGAATGAAAAGGCTGATTTTTCAATTTACATTATTTTTGGTTTTTCAAAACTTTAATGAAAATGACAAAGTGCTAATTTCAAAGCTAAAAACAGATACTTAAACAATCTAATTACTACAAAATAAGTTCAAATAGATCTAGTATTACCTAAAATCTACTTGTGCTCTAAAAATTATAAGCTAACTCAAACTTTAACCTGCTGAATTTTGATCTTGAAAATGGCCTCAAGGCTGTTTTGACTGCTGATGCAGTTGACACAAAGAAAAATGACCAAGTCTTAAAATCACAAGCACAGGCTTAAGGACTTAGTTTAAACAACATTTAACCACCAAGTTAAGAGCAACTAGAGCAATGAAAATAACTAGAAAAGATTTAAGCTAAAAGAACCTAAGGTTACGAGCTTAAGACACCAGATCTAAATAACCTACGCTCAAATTTGATTAAAACTAAATTTAACCTATAAAAACCACAAATCCAAACCTTATAAACCTCACTATGAGATTCTTACTCACTTTAAAGAGACAAATGGCTAAGGGCAGTACTAACTTAAGTTAGTACTGCCTGAACCAAACAACCCTTTAAAGTATAAAATCCCATATTAAGCTTATAAATTTGAGATTTAAAGCACAAACTCTTAATAACAGATAGTAGACAGCTAAAAACAGACTTATTGAGCAGATTACAATAATAAAATAAGCAAAAGTAAAAAGCTAATAGTAAATGCTAATATTTTTTATTTTTTCACTGTTTTATAACTAATTCTTGCAGACTAAGATTTAAACTACTACTTGAACACAATTAACATCAAGCAACTATAAAAAGCTAGTAAAAACAGTAATAAGCAGTACATAAGCAGATTAAGCAAATATTGCAGCATTAGATAAGCATACTAACTAAGCATATGATAAAATAGATTAACATGAAAAGTAATGAGAATTAGTACCTCCACCTCAGCTAAACAGAGGTGATTACTTAAATTAGAGCTTATAAAAGCAGCTTAAGCTTTTAGCTTAAGCTTAATCAACCTCCTAATCTAATCCTAACTCTTGACCATCAAGAACTATTAGCACTTGAATACTCAAAGCAGCCATCCAATTCCATGGAGTATTCAAGTATTTTGAGAGCTTAAGAGCAGCTTAAGAACAATTTAAGCTTATGAAATAGATTTTAAGAGAACATTTAAACCATAAGTGCAAAATAAGTAAAACAGGAATTGCTAATTGAATAATATGAAACTAACTTTTATTGATTATAAAAAACTAAGTACAAGCTTCTGAAATTTAAAATTACATTAATTGAAAACAATAAGCTAAAAATTACTTTAAAAGAAAATTACAATTAAAAAGCTACACTAAAAACTACTTGCTAAAAGAAAAACTAGATAAAAAAACTCTCCTATATGAGTGATGTAAGGCTCCTATTTATAGGGTAAGAGGTAAGCTTCTAGGCTTGAACACACGCTCCTCTTGTTTTGATCTTGACCTTTTATCTCTAACTGAATCTTTGATCTCAAATATTAGCCCTTGGATGAGAGTGTGAGCACACGGATTGCAAGCGTGACAATCCCATTTGTTTGGAGGCCTGTGCTTCTTTTACATTGATTTTAGTGCAAAATCCTTCCTTTGGTGTGTTTGTTTGTTGTCCGCGTGTCATTCTTGTTGTTAGAGAGCCAATCATTGGCTTTTGGTGATGTAATTCATGCTGACATGGAGCTTGGTACTTGGAATCTTTGATGCCAAGTTGGATAAGAGGGTTTTACCCATTTAATTTGATGCATGGTGAATTTGGGGAAGATGGTGAATAGTAATTCACCCATTCCCGCCTTTTTCATTTCTTATTTGTTTTTGAGTTTGACCCGCAGTTTTAAATGGTGTCGACTTGGGCTTATATTTTGGGATTGGGCTCGGGTAAATATTTTGGGCTAAGGGTAAATGGTTATGAGTTTGGTTAAGTATTGACATAACGACCGTTAGTCATTTAATATAAAAGGACTAACGGTGTTATTGATTTAGGGACTTATGGTGAAATTGATTTAACATTAAGGATTTTTTGGGTAATTTCCAAGGTTTTGTCATCTTGTGGGTTGACCATTATTGACATTTGTTGACCATAATTGATACCTTCCCGTCTCTTGTGTACTCTTTTCATTCCCGTGTTTGTTTTTGTCTGGTTTTGGCTCTTTTCTTGTGATATTTGCAATATCCGTACCTACACATTCACAAAAGACAAAATACACATATACAAGCATAATTATTCACATTTTCATCTTTTTAGGGTTTGTTTTGATACAAAAAGGATATGTGATTTCTCACATATCAAAATTCTCCAAACTAAGTGATTGCCATGTCCTCACGTAATGTTATATGATCTAAAACTAAATACTCCAAAACCTCCCCAAACTAATCCTTTGAAAAGTAGCAAAGTCTTTTGTGGGGAAAGTTAAGAAATCACAAATTTTAAAACACCCCGCTTTTCTATTTTTTCAATATTTTTCCATTTTTTTATGATTTTCATAATTTATAACTTATTCATGTGTGACATAATGTATTGCTTTTATTATTCATTGATAACTTTTAGGATCACGAAACAAAAAGCACAAAAAGTGTCCAAATGAATAAATTCATCGTCTCCGACTTTTACTCCTCCAAGCCAAGCTTAAAAACAAGATCATTGTATATTACAAGTTATGATACTAACACTACTCATAAAAGCTAATTGTGTATTACTTATCCTCCCTTATTCCTAATTTTGTATCTCAAGATTTATGTTAAAGTCATATACCGAAGGCTCTTAAGACTTTATTTTGATACTTATTAATTCTAAAAAAAGCGTAACGGTTAAAAACGCAAATAATTAGTCCTAGCTCTTTTCAAAAGATCAATGTCATCAAAATAAAGTCCACATCGGACTACCAAAATTAGGCTATTTTATTAGATTACTTAAGCATTACCATTCATGTCATATACCCTTAGCTCTTTAAGACATAAATGGAGTCAATCTTATTTTCACCAAATACCCTAAGGCTCTTTAAAGTACAAAACAAGACAAAAAATTATAAGCAACATATCCAATATCCATATACCTTAAGGCTCTTATAAGGAATTGAATAAGGCTATAATTTTCACTTTAATAAATTTCACTTGACCACATATACCTAAAGGCTTTTTAAGGGATAAGCAAAAATATTATTAATAAATACCATATAGTAAGTCAAATTACGTAATCCTGACAAGTACTCGTCTTGATCACAAAGTGAACAAGAAAACTTCCATTAACTAATTATAACCCAAAAAAACCGCACAAACTCCAATTTATCAACACTTTATATAAAGGTGAAACAAACTAATGGGAGAAAAAGCCACAATTAACACTTATGAGCTCTAAAGAAATCCAACTATTCCACGTTTAGGATCAAAACTTATAATCTAATCTATCATCTCTTGTTCTTCACAATTTAAAATTTCTAAGAAAGAAACTCATGAATACTTAGCCTAATAAATCGATCTTTGCATATTTAAAATCAATTATGGGAACTTGCAAAATCTTGACTTTTTTAAGCTAGACTTGCTTTTTATAGCTCTTTGTATGAAAGATTAGCAAATTTCAATCTATTTACGTTAAGAAGAAAGCTAAGATTTAAAATTGGTCGGGTCAAAATTTACTTTTGTTTTCACCAACTGAAAGCCTACATTCGTGTCAATTTTTTTTTCATTTTTTCATTTTTTAAGGACTATATATATAAAACTTAAAAATTTAAAATTTTTGCGGGAAACGGGGTACGTGAGAACAACGAGAAAAAGTAGGTAAGATCATATCGAAGATATACTACCCCATACTAAAATTAAACATTGTCCTCAATGTTTCCTAGTCTAAGGCTTATAACCCCATACTAGAACTCAAAAAGTCGAATGCATAATCCGAGCATGGAGAAAGTATAAAAATCTTAAGCCGTTTATTAAGTATGCTAAAAGATAGATGTTAGTAGATAATAATCTAGGATATCGGATTTCCCTAACCTAATGGCAAGCAAAGGCTAAGAAGCTCGAGTGGACCGGGACAAAACACCGAACATGAGAGTCTTCAAAAATTTTGGGTCAATCCTACAAACAATTACAAGCACAAACAATAAGAATCGGAAGAGTACAAGCCTCCTCACATCACATTAGAAATAAGAAAGAAAGATGGATAAGCATGGGGTGCCTCCCACGAAGCGCTTTGTTTTTGGTAACCGAGTCACATAGCTTGACTCGATCCCCACATTTAGTTGTCCATGGGGAAAGTTTGGAGATCCGGGACTACCTTTGATGGTATGTCCCCTCCGAAGTAATGCTTCACACGATGACCATTCACCTTAAAGTTTGGACCATCGGGTTGAGATAACTCGATGGTTTCCATTAAGTAAAAAAACTTGGTGAGGAGAAAGGTCCCCGACCAAACGGGTTATAAAGCATTCCCCAGAATATCTTTAGTCGAGAGTTTGAAGAGTAAACTCGATCACCAATAATGAAAATGCGTTTTTTGATCTTAAGAGCGTGAAGCATCTTCGTCCTATTCTTTTATATAATCAAGAATTCTTGTAACTTGATCACGAAGCCATAAGTTTCTTAAGTTGAAGCATCCGTTGATCGCCCGTTGTTTTTAAGATCGAAATTAGCATGTTTTAAAGCCCAATATGCTTTATGCTCTAACTCGATAGGTAAATGGCAAGACTTTCTGTATACGAGTTTGTAAGGCATACAACCAATTGGTGTCTTAAAAGCGGTACAGAATGCCCATAAAGCGTCATCTAATTTGTCAGACCACGAGGCACAATTTTCTCTAACCCGTCCTCTCAAGAATACATTTCAAGCCGCGATTAGACACCTCCACTTGACCACTTGTTTGAGGGTGATAAGCGGTAGCAAGACGATGAGTGACCCCATACTTAGACATTACTTTAGCAAATTGATCATTACAAAAATAGGTCCCACGATCGCTTATAATAGCTCTAGGTGTTCCGAATCGGGCGAAAAGAGATTTCAAAAACTTAACTACAACTCGAGCATCATTTGTGGGGAGCACCTTCGCTTCTACCCACTTTGAAAGATAGTCAACGGCTACGAGGATGTATTTATTCCATCGTAAAGACGGGAATGGACCCATAAAATCGATACCCCATACATCAAAGATTTCACAAACTTGAATAGTGTTTTGAGGCATTTCATCTCTTTGTGAAATTTTACCTTGTCGTTGACACGTATCACAAGATTATGATCATAGTATGGGGATCGTCGAATATCATGGTCGGCCAAAAGAAAGCCGGCATCAAATACTTTCTTAGCGGTGAGATTGGCACAAATGCCCCCGTGGGTCCTACATGACAATAATTAAGGATATCAAAAGCTTCTTGTCCCATGCCACAACATTACCGCGAATGATTTGATCCGCACAAATCCAAAAAAGGTAGGGATCGTCCTAAAAGTAATGTTTAACATCCTTAAAGAATTTCTTCTTTTGTTGGGACGACATCCCTTTGACGATAAAATTCCCCGCATGAAAAATATGCATACATCAGCAAGCCAATAGGAATACTTCCCTAGGAAATTCTCCAAGAGTTTCCAACGGAAAAATTTTCATTAGTTTTTTATTTCTAATTCCATCCGTATAAAGTAATTCTCCAAGTCTAGATAAATTTTCATTTATGTCTTTATTTTCTAATACATCCTTATAAGGATTCTCAAGTCTAGATATTTTACTACAGTACAATTACCTTTCAATACTTTGTGAGTTCATAGTCTCGCATTTCAATCTTTTTAATGTTTTATAAACCCGCGAGGGAAATACATGCTCGTTTACAAACTTGTATATTTTACTACAGTACAATTACCTTTCAATACTTTGTGAGTTCATAGTCTCGCATTTCAATCTTTTCAATGTTTTATAAACCCGCGAGGGGAATACATGCTCGTTTTACTAAGTAAACTTATTGATTTCTACTACATAAGCATTACATGACTATTTTTACCAAAGCTTGATTTGTTTGCTATATGATTTGAGATCGTTGAATACCTATATTTGAAATCGTGAATTTTGAACAACATGATTGTTTTACTACGGACACAAGTGTTTCAAACTGTATGCTATCCAGATTATTGCCTGATTATTATTGCCTAAGTTACCACAGTGCCATCTAAGTCCCTAATATCATGAACCGTCAATTGCTATTATAGTAAGCGCTAGTGTTGTGGATAGATCTATCGGGACTAACAATCCCCACCAGAATTTATGGTCACAAGTTGATCATGGTGCATTTAACATTTAGAGAACTGTAGGCTGTTTTGGCAGACACCCTACCTATTTGGGGCAGACAGACAGTTTAAGAGCTTCGGTCATGACTTGTGCAATAAATATATCATAGACTTGTGAATTTGTTCTCTTGTCTACCTTACTTGTTTTGGACTTCGGAATACGTACTTAGTCCACCATCACTTAAATCTTGTGGTCCCCTAAACTGTTTGATTACATTAGCATTTCTTGACTTATTGAATCACTACTTAGATTTCAGAAATAATACTTTGAAATATCGTAACGCTTCTTTTTTTTTTACTGAAATATTTCTTAAATTATTTCAACATTGCTTTTACTTAACCTATGAATTCACCAACATTATTGTTGACGTTTTAGCATGTATTTTCTCAGGTTGCTATTTTACTAGTGGAGCATTGAGAGCATTCGAGTCGCGCGGATATGTTTTTGAAGGCTTAATAACTTGTACACCATTCGACAAACGTTTTAAAAAAAATGTTTCTATTGAATTATAAATGGGATCCTTTGTAAACTCTGATTTTAATATAACGAATGTGAAATTTATTTAAATGTCTCTTTTGAGGTCGTTTTCTGTGACTTGTGCGTATGGACTATGAAGTAGCACCCCATTGTTATCATTCCGCTGCTACCAGAATTTGGGGGTGTTACACAAAATAAGCTACACTACCATATTACTAACCTAATGAGCAAGTACGAACAAGAATTAAGCTAAAGTTATAAGCTATAAGCTAAAAAAAATCCAAATAAGCAATTTTTGTGAAAAATTGTTTCCAAATCAGACAAACATGCAACTTTGAGCTTAATTTTAAGCAATCAAACAGAACCTTATGGTAATAAGGCCTATACTATTAGAAAGCTTATCCTACAGGCTTCTTAAAAGTGCTTTCAAAAAGTATTTTGAAATTCAAATGAGCAAAGAAAATGATGAATGAAAAGGCTGATTTTTCAATTTACATTATTTTTGATTTTTAAAAACTTTAATGAAAATGACAAAGTGCTAATTTCAAAGCTAAAAATAGATACTTAAACAATCTAATTACTACAAAATAAGTTCAAACATATCTAGTATTACCTAAAATCTACTTGTGCTCTAAAAATTAAAAGCTAACTCAAACTTTAACCTGCTGAATTTTGATCTTGGAAATGGCCTCAAGGCTGTTTTGACTGCTGATGCAGTTGACACAAAGAAAAATGACCAAGTCTTAAAATCACAAGCACAGACTTAAGGACTTGGTTTAAACAACATTTAACCACCAAGTTAAGAGCAACTAGAGCAATGAAAATAGCTAGAAAAGATTTAAGCTAAAAGAACCTAAGGTTATGAGCTTAAGACATCAGATCTAAATATCCTACACTCAAATTTGATTAATACTAAATTTAACCTATAAAAATCATAAATCCAAACCTTATAAACCTCACTATGAGATTCTTACTCACTTTAAAGAGCCAAATGGCTAAGGGCAGTACTAACTTAAGTTAGTACTGCCTGAACCAAACACCCCTTTAAAGTATAAAGTCTCATATTAAGCTTATAAATTTGAGATTTAAAGCACAAACTCTTAATAACAGATAGTAGACAGCTAAAAACAGACTTAATGAGCAGATTACAATAATAAAATAAGCAGAAGTAATAAGCTAATAGTAAATGATAATATTTTTGATTTTTTTACTGCTTTATAACTAATTCTTGCAGACTAATATTTAAACTACTACTTGAACACAATTAGCATCAAGCAACTATAAAAAGCTAGTAAAAACAGTAATAAGCAGTACATAAGCAGATTAAGCAAATATTGCAGCATTAGATAAGCATACTAACTAAGCATATGATAAAATAGATTAACATGAAAAGTAATGAGAATTAGTACCTCCACCTCAGCTAAACAGAGGTGATTACTTAAATTAGAGCTTATAAAAGCAGCTTAAGCTTTTAGCTTAAGCTTAATCAACCTCCTAATCTAATCCTAACTCTTGACCATCAAGAACTATTAGCACTTGAATACTCAAAGCAGCCATCCAATTCCATGGAGTATTCAAGTATTTTGAGAGCTTAAGAGCAGCTTAATAACAATTTAAGCTTATGAAACAGATTTTAAGAGAACATTTAAACTGTAAGTGCAAAATAAGTAAAACGTGAATTGCTAATTGAATAATATGAAACTAACTTTTATTGATTATAAAAAATTGAGTACGAACTTCTGAAATTTAAAATTACATTAATTGAAAACAATAAGCTAAAAATTACTTTAAAAGAAAATTACAATTAAAAAGCTACACTAAAAACTACTTGCTAAAAGAAAAACTAGATAAAAAACTCTCCTATATGAGTGAGGTAAGGCTCCTATTTATAGGGTAAGAGGGAAGCTTCTAGGCTTGAACACACGCTCTTCTTGTTTTGATATTGACCTTTTATCTCTAACTGAATCTTTGATCTTAAATATTTGCCCTTGGTTGAGATTGTGAGCACAAAGATTGCCAACGTGGCAATCCCATTTGTTTGGAGGCCTGTGCTTCTTTTACATTGATTTTAGTGCAAATTCCTTCCTTTGGTGTGTTTGTTTGTTGTCCGCGTGTCATTCTTAGTTGTCAAAGAGCCAATCATTGGCTTTTGGTGATGTAATTCACGCTGAGATGGAGCTTGGTACTTGGAATCTTTGATGCCAAGTTGGATAAGAGGGTTTTACCCACTTAATTTGATATAGGGTGAATTTGGGGAAGATGGTGAATAGTAATTCACTCATTCTTGCCTTTTTCATTTCTTATTCGTTTTTGAGTTTGACCCGCAGTTTTAAATGGTGTTGACTTGGGCTTATATTTTAGGATTGGGCTCGGGTAAATATTTTAGGCTAAGGGTAAATGGTTATGAGTTTGGTTAAGTATAGACATAACGACCGTTAGTCTTTTAATATAAAAGGACTAACTGTGTTATTGATTTAGGGACTTATGGTGAAATTGATTTAACATTAAGGGTTTTTTTGGGTAATTTCCAAGGTTTTATCATCTTGTGGGTTGACCATTGTTGACCTTTGTTGACTTTTGTTGACCATAATTGATACCTTCCCGTCTCTTATGTACTCTTTCCGTTCCCTTTTTCGTTTTTGTCTGCTTTTGGCTCTTTTCTTGTGATATTTGTGATATTTTGAATATCCGTACCTACACATTCACAAAAGACAAAAGACAAAAGACAAAAAGGATATGTGATTTCTCACATATCACTTTAGCGGTGGAGATGTGTATTCTTGCCAAGCTTATGATAGAATACTCTTCAAGACCGAGCAATTGAGCGAATTAGTTACATGTTACCACATAGATTAGTTGAGTGATTTGAGTGTTTTTATCTTCCTATTTCGTGAGGTGTTTGGTTGTGTACTTGTAATAGATCAAATAAATGCTTAACAGAAAATATCTTTAGGATACATTTTTATAAAATTCTAAAGGCTACTTGAGGGAAAGTAGGATTCAAGTGAAGGGATATTTGATGACATCAAATAACGTCTATTTTATAGCATCATTTATCCCATATAATTAACTCATTTTGTATAATTATTGCAAAGAATTGTTACTTAATCGTTCATATTTGAGAATTGCAGTAATTTTGGAGTACTTGGTGAAACTTGACTAAAAGGCATGAATTATGAAGCTTAAACGAAGATATTTTGAAGATTACTGTTCTGACAACCAATACGCCGTATCCATTAAGGAAGATATGACGTATCCGTGCCTGTACTCACCAAAGACCACAAAGGAAACATGATCAATATGCCGTATCCAGAGAAGACCAATACGCCGTATTAGAGATATAGTATGTGAGTATTCTGGAAGATATCAAACGTGGTCCCTACTCCAAGAAACTCCAATACGCCGTATCTAACACCTTGGATACGCCGTATCGACACCGACTCCAGACCCTATAAATACAAAACTCAAAAACGAGTTTTAAGTGTGCTAAATCATATTCTCGATACCTAAACCACAAAAGTCAATTTTCAGAGGAGAAAAAGAGCAGAAGAGGTCTCGCAACGCATTCCAATCCATAGGAGACAATGTGTAATTTCTTATACTTTTGTAATCGTTTAGTTTTTGGTATCATTCGTTAACTCGGTTAGTTTACCTTGGCTAAGCCATTACTCTTGTATTAATTATGATGCTTGAAGGCTGATACCTTCGGGTATTAGCCATTATTATGAAGATCTAATTGTTTGGTTTTGTTTATATCTTGATTGCTTAATTTATCGTTGTATGCTTGTTTATATTTATCAATTTATACTTGTTTACGTGCTTTTATATGTGACCTATCATTCAACTGGATCGAGTGATATAGACCAAGTAATCTAGATGCCGGGATAGATCTCCATATAGTAATTTATACATCTATAATCATAGGATCATAAGTATTGTCCTTCTAAAACCGTGCTAAGGATACGCTTCTGGCTTAACTAGTTAACGGAAATTGCCTTTGGTTTATTGAACAAGTTGACTAGCAGGTAAACATAGATAATTCAACAAATAATGTTATGATTCCATTGGATAGTTGGACAAGTGGACTACTAGAGTATAAATTGCCATTAAGCGATAAATGGGTAAAGTCTCTATGAGCTAGGGTTTAACAAGATCACCATTGCTTTAATCCCTAAGATAGATTATAATCAGCAAATAAGGATGCTTTATGTGGATGCTATAATTATGATAGAATTAATGTGTCTAGGTATTAGGATGAAGTCCTGCCTAAGTCTAAGAATGATATGTCATCTCGAGATAAGTAATCATTGCACCGAATAAACAAACCAACTTCTAATCAGATTAATGATGGCTAATACAGTTTTCTATCATAAGGCTTGACCGCTCTTTTATCTTCTGTTAATTTGCTTACGTAGGTTAAAGTGTCTTGAATTGATTGTAGTCACCACCAAACCCATGCCAGTCTCTCAGGCTGAAAACCCCCCTTTTACCTGTTAGAATTAGGATTAGAACTAACATAGGATTAACATAAGTTTGACTTAGATTAGAATTAACTTAGATTACATAACCAAAATATTAATAAATTGAGAGATTTAACCTCGCTTCATGTGTTCAACACCCTACTTACCACGAATCTACTACCGACCGGGTACACTGCCCGTTAAAGTGTTATTTTTGGTTAAGTCGGCAAAATATAAATTTAAAACTTGAATCATAAAAATATACACCACACAACGACACATCAAGTTTTTGGCGCCGTTGCCGGGGAGTGAAAATTAATCTTGATTTTTATTTTATATTTTGGTTTTTAGATTAGATCTAACCCTTAGGATTAGGAGTAGTGTAAATTAGATTAGTGTATATTCTTGTATATTTTTGTATATTTGTTAGTTTAATTATTTGCTTGTATATTTGTGTGTTTAATTTAATTGTTTTCGTAATACACTGTTCTAGTCGATAACTCGATACGGCGTATCCACTTCCATTGGATACGGCGTAACCAACTTTCGGTCCAATACAACGTATTCACTCAATTGATTAATACGACGTATTCACTTCTATTGAATACGGTGTATCGATCATCTAGAACAGAATCAGAATCTTAGTTTTTATATTTGATTTCCGTGCTAAAAATTTTTCTATCTTTCTTCAGAGCAAATCATGCTGATATTTTTACCCTTGTTACAGGAAGTACTTATCAGAGCTAGTAGACTGAAGAAGATACAATAAGAAGTCACGACAGAACCAACTTTAGAAGAATACGTAGTGAATGCTCAAAATAAATTGAATCTTTCTATCACCAGTAACGATATAAACATTGAACTCAACAAGGAATTTTGGTGAAACTACATAAGAATGCATACCACGGATGGATTGACAAAGACGTGATGGACCACATTGCTAAAGTGATTGAAATGATTGATTTAATCTACATTCCTGGTGTGGATTCCCATCAACTACGAATGATAGTCTTTCCTTTCTCACTAGCTGATGACGCAAAACAAGGGTGGATAAACGAGGGAGAAGGAAAAATCACCGTTTGGGAAGAACTTGTTGAGAAATTTTTCTATAAATTTTATCCCGATTCATACGACGGAGAAGAGGAAATGTTGGACGAAGGAGACAACTGGGGGATTGATCCACTTGAACTCATATCGCGAATAAATTCGTCATTTGATAAACACATGAAAATGGATGGAAGAACTAAAAAGGTATTGTTCCATGCTTGGATGAATGGGATTTGGAATAAAAGATGAATAAATGATAGAATCTTGAGCAATAACAATACTACTGCTGACTCGTTCTTCAAACCTTATCTGATAACACGTAGAAAATGCGACACCAAAAAGGATGATGAACAAAGTCAGACGAAGCGCAAATATAGCAATACATCCGACTTCATTGATAAGCAACCTAACAAAAGGATGTGTAAAGCAGAAAAGTTTGAAGCTATTCAGTACTCGCTTGGGCCCAATGAAGAATATATTGCTATAAGAAGATGTGAATATGATATTTGGGAGAGAAAAGAAGATAATATGTCCAAAATATACCAAGATATTTTTCAGAAAAAGGACAACGAATGGAAGGTGGCACCAAATAATGATGAAAAGAAGCTGAAGAAAAGTCTAACTTAAAGACTTCGATGTAAACAAAAGTGATTCTCGGGAGACAACCCAGATTGTTATTTAATTTTATCGAGTCTGTCTTCCCAGGCATCAATACGGCGTATCCGCTCCATACCATACTGCGTATTGATTGTCTGGACGCTATCAGTCTTTACTTTTTATGCACTTTAAAAACATTATTATCAGTTCTGGCAATACGGCGTATTCATGCACATGATACGACGCATTCAAAAAAACTGACCCGTATTTAGTTTAGTTTAAATTAACCATAGGTACCAAGATAGGAATACACGTTTTTTCCTATATTTTATACAGGACCTCGTGAAAGAAATATCGACGAGTATTGGTGGAGAATTTACAAATATAGAGATCTTGAAGTGTTAGAGTCTTGAAACTTCAAGGCGGTTGTTCAACATGAAATCTTGCTCAATAAATCTACATGGAGAATCTACCGAGCCAAATATCAGGGGAGTTTCTCATTCTAATTCTTTTTAATTCCCGTATTTAATGTTTTATCTATACAACGAGGACGTTGTATAATTCAAGTGGGGGGATGGAATTAGAATGTTTACTTGTCCTATTTTTCATACTAAAATGCTCAAATTTAAAAAATTTTCAAGCATACTTTTGTGAAATTACTTGATACATAACCTGCACACAATAACCCTTGTTAGATATTGTGAGATTACAAATCCAGTTTCTAAATGTTAACCCGAATCTCCAAAAAATATGAGTGGTGCCGGTGATGTTTGTAGACATTAAGAACTTGGCTAGTATATCTAATTGAGACCCAGTGAATTAGTACTATGGATTTAGAGTGAGTAACTAGTTTAAATTGGTAAATTTTAGGATTTCACCCAAATCGCCTTTACATGTTGCTTATTAACTAACTACACCGGTTAGTTAACCCCCATATAAACCCTTTGTTTACTCTTACTTTAAGAGTAAGATACCCCTAGAATAACCCGTAGAGCCAATCCTTTAGGAACTACACCATTTATTTGTTTCGTTACACCTTAGTCTACCCTGTTAGATTAAGTTTATTTTATAGTTGCTAGTTGCTTAAAGTGTAAAGTTTGTATTTCCTAAGTCTTATGTCTATTTTGGTACGGTTGGAAGAAATTTGCACATCGCAAATGGGAATGTATATTATAGTCAAAACTCATGTATTTTACTACCATCGCAATATTGGAACCCTAAAATAATGAAGAATTATTGAAGTGAATGATCCAGAATTATTTATAGTTCGAGAAGAGGGAAACACACCCGAGTTTCATAGTATAGTGTTATGAAAAAAAATTGAAAAAATTAGAAAAATTGCAACAAAAAAGAAAAAGGAAAGTTTGAAGATATTCGTTTCGCAACTATCGAAGGAATTACATGAAGGATCGATTATTCGTTGATACAAATCGATGATGTAGAGTATTGTATAAAGTGGTAGATATCGTCACTTGCCTTGTAATGTAAATGTAATTATGGATGTTTGGGAAGTTAACCGTTACGGAAAGCAACTTAGGTTGTTTGTTTATATCTAGATCAAGCAAGACGATGATAATATTTGTGTCTTTATCAAGGTAACGGTCCGGGAAAATGTAACTAGCAACTTGTATTTCAAGACTTCATCCATTTGTTTCGTAACTATTATTTAACAAAAATTAATTCCCTTTATTAATCCTTAACCATTAGTTTTTACGCGATGAGATTTGATCGAGCGTAAGCATGTCATCTGTCGATAGCGGTCCACCCCCCGATGTATGCATGTCTCAGCTGCCTTGTTGGTTTATAATTATTGTGACAGTCCAGAAGATCCATACCTAATATTACTCTACTATTCCAACTCTTTAAGCTTATTCGAGCTGGGGGGGTGAGCAGTCACCTGTGTCCTATCCCTTGTACAGTGTGTATGGTGTGGTCTTTGTCGCTCATCTAGAATATGGTATCGATGAAAAGATTAGGTTAGAGTAATCAACCCTAAGCCTTATCAAACAAACCCAAATTTTACCTTTATTAACATTGTATTTCCTTAGCTTTAGCGGTGGAGATGTGTATCCATTGAGTCAAGCTATGATAAAATACTCGTCATGACCGAGTCAGATTGAGCAAATTAGTTTGCATGTACAATATAGATTAGTTGATGTGATTTGACGTTTTTTTTATCGATTCTACTCAAGAGGTGTTTGGTTGTGTAACTTGTAATAATCAAATAATGCATTTAAAACGGAAAATATCCTTAGGGATATAATTTTTAAATAGACTTCTAAAGGCTACATGAGGACAAAGTCGGATTCAAAAGTGGGGGATAGTATGATAACATCAAATAACGTCTAATTTATAGCTATCAATTTATCGTATATAATTAACCCAAATTGATAATTATTGCAAAGAATATAATTACTTAATCGTTTATATTTTAGAATTGTAGTAATTAAGTGGAGTACTTGGTGAATATTAGCAAAAGGTGCGTCATACCTGACGGGAGGAGCTTGAAATGAAAAGATCATTTTGAAGATTAATGATTCTGGCAACCAATACTAACCATATCCATCAAGGAAGATACGACGTATCCGTGCCTGCACTTACCAAAGACCACAAAGGAAACAAGCTTAATACGCTGCATCAAAAGAGATTCCATATGCCGATCAAGATATATATGAGACTATTCTGAAGATATCAAATGTGGTCCCTACTGCCAAAGAAACGCCAGATAATCCAATACGCCTGAATCCAAATCCATTAGATACGCCGTATCAGAACTGACATCTAGACAATAAAAGTTAATAATAATAGAAAACCTCAAAAACGATTTTAAGAGTGTGCTAAATCATATATCCACGATACCAACACCACAAAAGTCAATTTCAGAAGGAAAAAAGTCAGAAGAGTGTCTTGTGCTACGCCTTCCATCCATAGAAGACACGTGTAATTTCTTATACTTTTGTAATCACTATTAGTTTTTAGGTATCCTTCGTTAACTCGGTTAGTTTATCATGCTAAAAAAAAGAATTCTGTATTAATTATTATGTTTGAAGGCTAATACCTTTTGGGTATAAAGCCATTATTATGAAGGATCTGAATGCTTGGTTTGTTAAATCTACTATTATTGCTTAATTATCGTTGAATGCTTGGTTTATGTATATATCAATTTATACTAGTTTACGTGCGTTTTGTATGCGACCTAATCATCTCAACTATGATCTAGTGAACGTCTAAGTAATCTAGATTCCGGTATAGCTCTCTATATAGTGATTTATACAACAGAATCAGTAGGATCACAAGTATTGTCCATCTATAATCAAGCTAAGGAATAACCTTCGGCTTAACTATTTAACGAAACTGCCTCTGGTTTATTGAGAACACGTTGACTAGTAGGTGAATCTAGATGTAATAAACAAATAATTGTCTGATTCCATTGGATAGTGGACAAGTGGACTACTAGATATAAAAATATTGCCATCTAAGCAGTAAGTGGTAAAGTCATCTGAGCTAAAGGGTTGTAACAAATTACAATTGCTTTAATCCCTAAGATAATAGATTATAACAGTAATACAGGATGCCGATAATACGTATGCTTTTAATTATGACAGAATTAGATGTGTCTAGGTCTTAGGATGAGGTCTCATATCTTGTGCTATTGATCTGTAATGTAACGCTCCCGGATACACATTATTCCACTGCGACCCAATTTGGGGGTGTTACAAGTGAAGTATTCTTCGAACAAAGGACCGAATAGTAAATCCAACTCTTGTAGTGATGAAACATTTGTGTCTGCATGAGGAGAAACATTAGGAACCAGCTTTCAACTTGAAGGTTCATTGTTATTAATACAAATAATGCTTAAAAACATTATTTATATTTTTTGATTTCTCTACGTTTTGAAGAGGACAAAATGTAAAAACATTCACAATAAAAATAAATGTTTACATGTTATTAATCGTAAACTTCCATTTCGACATATATCACTTAAGGTATGGATAAACAAATCATTAAACTTAATTAGTGATCAAGAAAATATTTTTTTCTTCTTAATCCATCACTTTTCTACAAAACTATATTTTTAAATAATTACATAAAATAGTTTTGTCAAATAAAAATAATGTTTTATTTAAAAACATAAAATTTAAAATTCAAATTTCCCCCAAAACGAAATAAAACTCACCAGGATAAACCTTCCCTACAAAAGGACAAAAATCAGAGCGCCAGTCTATGGCGGCTCCCTAAGGGCCTAGGTGGCCCCCAGATCTATTTGGGACCGCCACTAGCTGACCGTTGGGAATTCATGGCTATTAATACTACACTATTCTCAGCAGAAAAATAGACCTCTTTGCATGATTTTTTCAGTCTTCTTTCTCTCTCTAAACCTTCTTTCTCTCACTAAATATCTTGATCAGTAGAATAGTTTAATCTTGTTTCAAGTGATCAAATCTCATCTTCTATCTTCTTCTTTCTTCTATCAAGTGGAAGAGAAGAATACTCGTATTCACCAAGGAACGAAGTGTTATAGATTAGTGATTTCTCCTCTCTTCTTCTAAGATTCAAAACTTTATTTTGATTATCTTGTGTAATTATGTAAATCAGATTGTGTGTAAATCCGATGGTGTAGATCTTGTATATGTATTACTTGTGAAATGGTAGATTGGTTCTAGCTAAGATTAGGACTCGACATTTAGCTTAGTGTTGGAAAATAACATCAGCGACGTGTAAACGGTTTTCTCCACCTGAAAGGAGCTTGTTGACATAGTGAAATCTCGAGTCAAATACTCAAGGAGTGGAGTATGGCGTAGAAGAGCTTCGTAGCCGAACCACTATAAAACTTGATGTCTTGGTTTGATCGTTCTTTCCTTTATCTTTTTATATTACTTGTGTAGATATTACAATTAGATAGTTATTGTGATCGGTTCATATTGTTGTAGACTCTATATCTATTTGACTGAGTAGAATATCTCACCAAAATGCACGGATCCCTCTTTTCTTTCATCTTGTTAAGATTTTCACCATCTCTCACTATGTAACACGTGCAACCAAAGATGTGAAGGTGTTTGAGAGTAGGTTTTCTATCATTAATGATGTGATATGGTGTCTTTTTGTGTCTGGGGATGATGAGAGATCTATTCAAGGTGTAGCATGCGGTTGCTATAGCTTCAGCCCAAAAGAAGAGTGGAATGTTAGAAGCTGAAAGCATTGTGCGAGCAGCCTCAACTAGAGTACGGTTTCATCTTTCGACAACGTCATTCTTTTGGGGTGTTCGATGAGTCAAAGTTTGATGTTCAATTCCTTCTTCTATAACGTATGCATAAAGTGTCTTGTTTAACAACTCTGTATCTCTATGATGACATCAAATAACGTCTATTTTATAGCATCATTTATACCATGTTATTAACCCATTTTGTATAGTTATTACAAAGAATTGTTACTTAATCGTTTATATTTGAGAATTGCAGTAATTATGGAGTACTTGGTGAATATTAGCAAAAGGCGCGCATTCTGGAGCTTAAATAAAGATATTTTGAAGATTACTATTTTGAAGACCAATACACCGTATCCATCAAGGAAGATACGACGTATCCGTGTCTGCATTCACCAAAGACCACAGAGGAATAAAGCTCAATACGCCGTATCCAGAAGTCCAATACGCCGTATTGGAAATATGGCATGAATATAATATTCTGGAAGATATCAAGCGTGGTCCCTACTCTAAGAAATCCCCAATACGCCGTATCCAATCCTTGGATACACTGTATCAAACCGTCTTCCAGACAATATAAATAGAAAACTCAAACATGAGTTTTAAGTGTGTTAAATCATATTCTCGATACCTAAACCATAAAAGTCAATTTTCAGAGGAGAAAAAGACCAGAAGAGGTCGAGCAACGTTATCAATTCCATAGAAGACAACTTGTAATTCCATATACTTTAGTAATCGTTCAATTTTTGGTATCATTCGTTAACTCGATTAGTTTACCTTGGCTAAATAATTGCTTTTTTATTTATTATGACGTTTGAAGGCTAATACCTTTGGGTATTAGCCATTATTATGAAGATATGAATGTTTTGTATTTGTTTATCTTGATTTCTTGATTTATCGTTGAATGCTTGTTTATGTTTATCAATTTATACTTGTTTACGCGT
This sequence comes from Tanacetum coccineum, assembly GCA_026074375.1. Taxonomy (NCBI): domain Eukaryota; kingdom Viridiplantae; phylum Streptophyta; class Magnoliopsida; order Asterales; family Asteraceae; genus Tanacetum; species Tanacetum coccineum. The sequence goes on from BQNB010024339.1 coordinate 49,290, forward strand.
TTTTGTATGCGACCTATCATTCAACTGGATCTAGTGATACGGACCAAGTAAATCTAGAGTCTATGATAGCTCTCCATATAGTAATTTTTACATCTAGAATCATAGGATCACAAATATCGTCCTTCTAAATGTATGTCTAGGATACGCTTTGGGCTTAACTAGTTAATTGGATATTGCCAATGGTTTATTGATCATGTTGACTAGAAGGTGAACCTAGATAATTCAACAAATAACGTTCTGATTCCATTGGATAGTTGGATAAGTAGACTACTAGTGTATAAATCGCCATTAAGCGGTAAGTGGGTAAAGTCTCTATGAGCTAGGGTTTAACAAGATCACCATTGCTTTAATCCCTAAGATAGATTATAATCAGCAAATAAGGATGCTTTATGCGAATGATTTAATTGTGACGGAATTAATGTGTCTAGGTCTTAGGATGATGTAACGCCTAAGTCTTAAGAATGATATACCGCCTCAAGAGAAGAAATAATTGCACTAAATAAACAAAACAACTTTCTAATCGGATTAATAATGGTTAATATAGTTTTCTTATATTTGGCTCGACCGCTCTTTTATCTTTTGTTTATTTGCATGCGTGGGTTAAATTGCCTTGAATTGATTGTAGTCACCAACCAAACCGTGCCAGTCTCCCAGGCTAAAAACCTCCTTTTCTCGTCAGAATTAGGATTAAGACTGACATAGGTTTAGAATAGGATAGAATTAACATAGATTAGATAACCAAGATATTAATTAAATTGATAGATTTAACCTCGCTTCATGTGTTCGACACCCTACTTACCACGAAACTACTACCGATCGGGTACACTGCCCATTAAAATGTTGTTTTTGGTTTAGTCAACAAAATATAAATTTAAAACTTAAATCAATTAAATATACACCACACAACGACACATCAAGTTTTTGGCGCTGTTGCCAAGGAGTGAAAATTAATCTTGATTTTTATTTGATATTTTGGTTTTTAACATTAGATTAGATCTAACCCTTAGGATTAGTGTAATTTAGATTAGTGTATATTCTGTAATATTTGTATATTTGTCTTTAATTGTTTGCTTGTATATATTTATTATTTGCGCATTTAATTATTTTGTTAAAACACTGTTCTGGTCGATAGACGAATACAGCGTATCCACTTCCTTCGGATACGACGTATCTAACTTTCTGTCGAATACAGCATATTCATTCAACTGATTAATACGGCGTATCCACTTCCATTGGACACGGTGTATCGATCATCTGGAATAGAAACTGATTCCTATTGATTTTCGTGCCAAAAATTTTTCTATCTTTTTTCGGAGCAAATCTTACTGATTGTTTATCCCTTGTTACAGGTAGTGCATGACAAGAAGTTCTACAAATGAACTATTCACACCTTACAAAGAACCTGAACGAGAATTTTGATCATCTAGGAGACACTTCAAGTCACTAAGTCTTGACGAATTGAGATCGCCTGATTTCAATTTATTTTCTGACCAAGAATACTCGGAGGAAGAAGAAGCGAAAGCAATGACGGAAACCATGGAGCAATACATGAGCAAGACCCGAACGGACTATTGATAGGGAGTTTCTAGGCCTAAGGTTGAGGAAAAATATAGTTTTGAAATGAAAGGCCAATTTCTTAAGGAGCTTCAAGAAAACATGTTTAGCGGTTCGGATAATGAGGATGCAAACGAACACATTGAGAAAGTTCTCAAAATTGTTGACTTATTCCATGTTCCTAACATCACTGTGGATCAACTAATGCTCCGAGTCTTCCCTATATCCTTAACCAGAGCCACAAGTCATTGGCTAAGAAATGAACCAACGGGTTCAATCAAAACTTGGGAAGATCTTAAAAGTAAGTTTTTAAACAAATATTGCCCACCTGGTTGAACTATGAAGAAAATGGAGGAAATCAACAACTTTCAGCAAGAACCAGATGAAAACCTTTATCAAGCATGGGAGCACTTTAAAGAACTCTTGATAAAGTGTCCTCAACACTATTTGACTGAGACGCGGGAGGTAATTTTGTTCTACAATGGGTTGGATGTTCCAACACGACAGATTCTTGACTCAAGAGGTGCCGTTCCAACTAAGACAGCTACTGATGCTATAAAGGCCATCCAAGAAATGGCAGAATACCTCAAAAATGGCATAATGGAATATCTAGAGGAAGAAGTACTGAGACTTCTGACGGACTGGCTGCTATACAAGCACAACTGAACAATCTAGGAAGAGAGATCAAAAAGGTGAATGAAAAAGTTTATGCTGCTCAAGTAGGATGTGAACAATGCAAAGGGCCCATTACACCAAAGATTGCCCACTAAAAGACGAAGGGAAAACCCTAGAAAAAGCTTACTATACGTAATTTGGTGGACCTTTTCAAGGTGGGGGATATAAAGCAACAGCTCCAGGATTTTACCAAAGGAACAATGCAAATCCTTCGTACCAAGAATGAAGGCAATCATTGGAAGATACCTTGAGCAAATTTATGGGAGAATCAGCAAAGAGACACGAGGAAAATTCTAACTTGATCAAAGAAATCTGAGCTTCAACATATGCTGCCATAAGGAACCAAGGAGCATTAATTAAAACATTAGAGATACAAATCGGGTAAATGAGCAAGGTACTATAGGAGACAGAATTTGGAAGCCTACCTAGCTCGACTAAAACGAACCCGAGAGATAAAGTCAAGTCAATCTCGACTACTATTAAAGCTGATTCACACCCGATATGCCGTATTAGATCTCCCCAATACGTCGTATCCACTGGACAAAACCGTACACTCATATACGAGACAAGACAAACGATGATTCCGTTTCCAAATCGTTTGAATGGTTACTACTGTGATGGAAAGAAGGGATCATATGGACCACAATTCTCGGAAGCTTACTTTAAAGCTTCACATATTAATGAATCCATACCCTAAAAGGAGAAAGACCAAGGGAGTTTCACTCTACCTTGCTTTATTAATAATGTTTGCTTTGATAATGCCCTTGTTGACTTAGGAGCTAGTGTTAGTGTTATGCTTCTCTTAACCTACCTTAACTTAAGATTAGGCAAATTAACTCACACTAAGCTAATAGTGGAATTAGCAGATAGGACAGTGAAATATCTAAAAGGAATTGCTAAAAACGTACTAGTAAGAATAGGTAAATTTACTTTCCTCGTAGACTTTATAATTCTAGATATGCCCGAGGATATCAAAGTGCCCTTGATCCTTGGAAGACCATTTTTGTCTACCACCCGTGCTAAAATTGATGTTTACAAGAGAAATATTACTTTAAGAGTTGGGGAAGAAAAGATTATTTTCAAAAGTGTTAAACTTGCTAGTAGTTTAATTAAGAGGGTCTACATGCTAAGTTTAAGAGAAAGAATGGAGCTTGATTTAGAAGCTAGGATAATGGGAAAGACTTTGGTGATTAATAGATCATTAGACCCTTTAAATGGAGATTACATCGAACTAAATGATCTAAATGAACCATTTGAGCTTAGGAGAAATCAAGGTGATGATTTAAAGCCCACTATTGAGGAATGTGAGGTAATTGAGGAATTTAGAACTAGGGATGAAGATCTTGACACTAGAATTGATGATTACCCTAGTTATTGCGACGATGATAAGAAAATCTGCATAGACTGTGCTCACAACTTAAAGTTTTCATGCATGATAGGATTTGAATTTACACACGTCAGCTTCTTCCCGCTGTTGTATGTCAATGTGATGTCTAAAAAGTTTCATAATTCAATATTGAAAGATAAGATAGTGTATAAAGGGTATAATGTTGTAGGAGCCTTAATGAATGTGCCTATTTTTGTTGGAAAATTTTCTGTTGTGACTGACTTTGCAATTTTGGAAGATATGGATGGTTATCGTGATGAAGGAATGGGCGATGTTATTGTTGGCGAACCGTTCTTACGAGAAGTTAGAATTAAAGAAAGATGGTTTGATGGAATGATTACCATTTACAATGGTAATGATGAAGTAACTTACCAAATGGTGTGATTACATTCGAGGTTTAAACGCCACACTAATGAGCAATGCAACAAAATCCCACCATTACTGAAGATAAGTGAGAAAGATGAGAAGAATGGAATCTCGCATGCATACCAAAAGCTTAAAGGGTTCTACAAAGGAGTTTTAAATCTAGGACCCGATTACATTCGAAATGCGAAGACGGGAGAATGGCTCACACCCGGGCACATTAGCGTGCATGAGATGGAATAATGAAGAGAAGCTGAAGACAAGTCTAACTTAAAGACTTTGCGTTAAACAAAAGTTCTTCCCGGGAGACAACCCGGATTGTTATTTATCTTTATTGAGTCTGTCTTCCCAACATCAATACGGCGTATCCGCCCCATACCAAATGGCCTCTGGACGTTATCAGTCTTCATTTTTTATTGCACTTTAAAAATATTATTGTCAGTTCTGGAATACGGCGTATTCATTAATTTGATACGCCGTATCCACCAAAATTGACTCGTATTTAGTTTGTTTAGTTTAGTTTAAATTAACTGTAGGTACCAAGATATGAATGCACATGTTTTTCCTATGTTTAATACAGGACCTTGTGAAAGAAATATTGACGAAGTTGGTGGAATGCATATTTTTTGAAATTTTGTGTGTGTGCTGTTCGTGCTAGGATTCAGACGCTTTTTCAGCACACAATCTTGCTCATAAACGCAACTTGGAGAATCTACCAAGCAAATATCAGGGGAGTTTCTCATTCTAATTCTTTTTAAATTCCCGTATTTAATGTTTTATTTATACAACAAGGACATTGTATAATTCAAGTGGGGGGATGGAATTAGAATGATTACTTGTCCTAATTTTCACACTAAAATGCTTAAATTATGCTCAAATTTAAATTATTTTCAAGCATACGTTCTGTAATTAACTTGATACATAACCACACACCCTAACCCTTGTTAGATAGTATGAGTAATTTAGCTATCCTCCGTTCTAATGGTTTACCTAAATAGCTCACAAAATATGAGTGTCCGTGAAGTTTAGACTTTAGAACTTAGCGTTGTAATATTGCTCGTAGGACCAGAGAAGGAGAATGAGTGCTAAGTCAGGTGTATTGACGCGATGGAGGGAGGTGGGTAAGAGGCTGACAACTTGGGTTGTAGAGAGCTTGCAGGTAATTGTAGGAGAACACCCCAAATCGTCCTTTCCGGGGTGTATGTGCAGGTCCGGTGCAGCGCGGCGGAGGGCGGTCGCGACGGTGGGGTGTAGTGTACGGTGGTCTTCCTTTCTACGTGTGATAACAGCGCCTGATATGAGTTCCGGGAGCTCGTGTCAGCTGGGTAGATAATTGGGGATGGAGGGAGATACGGCGGACTGACGAACAAACGTCGCAGTTATGCGAGTAGCCAATCCTTTAGGAACTACACCAACTATTTGTTTTGTTACACCTTTACACCTTAACCCACCCTGTTAGATTAAGATTAATTTACAGTTGCTAGTTGCTTAAAGTGTAAAGTTTGTATTTCTTGAGTCTTGTGTCATTTTCTATCTTTGGTGCGGTTGGAAATTTGCACATTGCAAATGGGAATGTATATTATAGTCAAAACTCATGTAATTTTACTACCATCACAATTAATGGTGAGTCCGAAGAATGAAGAAACAATCGAAGGAATTATCCAAAATTATTATGATCGTGAAGATGGTGAAACTACTCTGAGTTTCGTATATAGTTAGCTGGTAAAAAAAAATTGAAAAAATGAGAAAAATTGTAACAAAAAAAGAAGGAGAGTTTGAAGATAATCATTTCCCAGCTACCGAAAGGAATTACATAAAGGATCGATTATTCGTTGATACGCAACAAAAATAAACGATATAAAGTATTGTACGAAGCGGAAGATATTGCCACTTTCCTTATAGAGTACGTAAAGTTTTGGGATGATTAGGAAGTTGACCGTTATGGGAACGCCAACTTAGGTTGTTGTTTTTGATCGATCATCAAGACGTTGTAAATAGTCGTGTCTTTGTCATGGTAAAGGTCGGAAAAAAGTGTCTAGCAACTTGTAATTTAGGCTTAATCTATTTGTTTCTTGATTTTTATTTAACAACAATTTACTTCCCTCTCACCTGATGATTAGCCGCTGGTTTTACGCGAATGAGGACTTGTTCGAGCGTGCATGTCTATTCCGTCGTTATGGCCATGTATGCATGTCTTAGCTGCCTCGTTGGTTTATGACTTTTGGTGAAAGTTAGAAGGTTCCTACCCTATATCATTCTTCATCATAGCCGTTGGTTAAATTCAAATGGGGATGTGATCGAACACACATGTCTATTCCCTCGTTACGGCTATGTATGTGTGCTTCAGTTGCCCTGTTGGAATGGTACTTCTAGTGAAAGATTGTAGAATGATCAACCGTAAGCCTTTCCATACAAAAACCCATATTTACCTTTATAAACTTATTACTCCTTGGATTTAGTGGTGGAGATATGTATCCTTGCCAAGGTTATGATAGAATACTCGTCACAACCGAGCAATTAAGCGAATTAGTTACATGTTATCACATAGATTAGTTGAGTGATTTGATTGTTTTCATCTTCCTATTTCGTGAGGTGTTTGGTTGTGTACTTGTAATGGATCAAATAAATGCTTTAATGGAAAATATCCTTAGGGATACATTTTTATAAACTTCTAAAGGCTACTTGAGGACAAGTAGGATTCAAGTGGGGAGATATTTGATGACATCAAATAACGTCTATTTTATAGCATCATTTATCCTATGTTATTAACCCATTTTGTATAGTTATTGCAAAGAATTGTTACTTAATCGTTTATATTTGAGAATTGCAATAATTATGGAGTACTTGGCGAATATTAACAAAAGGCGCGCATTTTGGAGCTGAAATGAAGATATTTTGAAGATTACTATTCTGAAGACCAATACACAGTATCCATCAAGGAATATACGACATATTCGTGCCTGCATTCACCAAAGACCACAAAGGAATAAAGCTCAATATGCCGTATCCAGAAGACCAATACGCCGTATTGGAAATATAGAATGAATATAATATTCTGGAAGATATCAAGCGTGGTCCCTACTCCAAGAAATCCCTAATACGCTGTATCTAATCCTTGGATACGCCGTATCGAACCGACTTCTAAACAGTATAAATAGAAAACTCAAAATGAGTTTTAAGTGTGCTAAATCATATTCTCGATACCTAAACCATAAAAGTTGATTTTCAGAGGAGAAAAAGAGCAGAAGAGGTTGAGCAACGTTATTAATTCCATAGAAGACAACGTGTAATTCCATATACTTTAGTAATTGTTCAGTTTTTGGTATCATTCGTTAACTCGGTTAGTTTACCTTGTATAAATACTTGATTTTGTATTTATTATGAAGTTTGAAGGCTAATACCTTCGGGTATTAGCCATTATTATGAAGATCTGAATGTTTGGTATTTGTTTATCTCAATTTCTTGATTTATCATTGAATGCTTGTTCATGTTTATCAGTTTATACTTGTTTACGCGCTTTTGTATGAGACCTATCATTCAACTGGATCTAGTGATTTGGACCAAGTAAATCTAGAGTCTGGGATAGCTCTCTGTATAGTAATTTATATATCTAGAATCATAAGATCACAAATATTGTCCTTTCTAAATCTGTGTCTAGGATACGGGCTTAACTAGTTAATTGGATATTGCCAATGGTTTATTGATCGTGTTGACTAGAAGGTGAACGTAGATAATTAAACAAATAACGTTTTGATTCCATTGGATAGTTAGACAAGTGGACTACTAGTGTATAAATCGCCATTAAGCGGTAAGTGGGTAAAGTCTCTATGAGCTAGGGTTTAACAAGATCAACATTGCTTTAATCCCTAAGATAGATTATAATCAGCAAATAAGGATGCTTTATGCGGATGCTTTAATTGTGACATAATTAATGTGTCTAGGTCTTAGGATGATGTAACGCCTAAGTCTTAAGAATGATATACCGCCTCGAAAGAAGAAATCATTGCACTAAATAAACAAACCAACTTTCTAATCAGATTAATAATGGTTAATATAGTTTTCTTATATTTGGCTCGACTGCTCTTTTATCTTTTGTTTATTTGCTTGCGTGGGTTAAAGTGCCTTGAATTGATTGTAGTCACCAACCAAACCGTGCTAGTCTCTTAGGCTGGAAACCTCCCTTTTCTCGTCAGAATTAGGATTAAGATTGAAATAGGTTTAGAATAGGATAGAATTAACATAGATTAGATAACCAAGATATTAATTAAATTGATAGATTTAACCTCACTTCAAGTGTTCGACACCCTACTTACCACGAAACTACTACCGATCGGGTACACTGCTAGTTAAAGTATTGTTTTTGGTTTACATAGCAAAATATAAATTTAAGACTTAAATCAATAAAATATACACCACACAATGACACATCACTCTATCAGTATGAATAGTGATGACTTGAGCTTGAAGACCTCTTTGAATCAGGATAAGGAAATCAATAAGTACTTTTGGTGTTTCATCTTTGGATCTTAAAAAATGAGTCCATGTGTATCGTAAGTAATCATCTACAATCGCCAGAATATATTTCTTTCCTTTTATGCTTTCAACATGCATGGGACCACACAAGTCCATATGAAGCAAATGTAACCGTCCTTTAAACATGGAATAATTTTTGTCTTGAAAAAACTTTTCTTTGCTTTACCTAGTCCACAAGATGAACATAGTTGATCCTTGAAATATTTCAACTTTGGTAAGCCATTTACAATATCTTTCTTTAAAATCAAGTTGATGGTGTCGAAGTTAAGATGAAAAATTCTTCGATGCCATAACCATGCTTAAGCTGGTGAAGCTTTAGCCATGAAATAGATCGGAGTTAGTGAAGAAGTCTCTTGAAGAGATATTGTATAGAGATCAGATCCACGATTATCGGTAAGTAAATCGGTTCTCTAAAGATCTTTCATAAAGCAAGTAGATTTCCTGAATGCAACCTCTAAATCCGCATCACAAAATTGACCAACCGAGAAAAGATTGTGATTAAGGCCTTCGACATAATAAACCTTCTTGATCATAATATTTCCTTGAACCAAATCCTTGTATCCAAGAATTAGTGCAAATTGATCATTCATGAACCTTATAGTACCCACATATCTCTCGACGAAATTACTCAACAACTTGAGGTTTCCCATCATGTGCTTTGTGCATCCAGAGTCAACAATGAATATGATAAGTTAAATAATCTACAAGAGAATTAGAGGATGATGGAACATGTAACAAATTGGATCCTAAAGTATTTATGAGTTTCAAAACATTAGTCATCCTAGATGCATTATCTATAGTGGGACTAATACATGTGTTCACATTTTCTTTCCTAATTTTAAGCACCCATTGCATTTTTGTCTTAGGAACCCATTTATACCTGATGGACATTGTTTTTCTATCCACCATGTCCATGCCTTACTCATTTTCTAATAAAGCATCCTATAATAACTCCTGGTTTTCTGGATAGTAGAATCTGAAGCAACTGTTTTCATAGTGGGTATTGCAATAGATTGATTCGCTTTTCTTATGGGTTTTCTAGGTCTAATGGGCACTACTTGAGGCTTCTTAGATCTAGCATTCACATCGTTAAAAAACATAGAAACACAAGCATCATGATCTGATTTAAACACACGTTTACCACAAGTAGCACAAACAGCTTTAACATTTGAAGTTTTAGACATTAAAATGTCATTACATGCAGTTACAGACTTTGTTTTATTAGAAAAACTAGAAATCCTATGGTGGTCTTCTACTTCTGATTCTTAATCTTCACTTGACTATGGTGTTGCACGACGTTATCTTTCATTTAAGTGCTCCTAAGCTGTGGCCTGCTAACACTAGTTTTGTGAATTACTCTTGTAGAAGTGGACATGTGAGGATTAGTATTCTTAAAAGTCTGAGGTAACTGAGATCCTCTAGTTTGTGTTGACCTAGTGTCAAATTGATACATTCATGGTTTAATCACATTTGTGTTTTTTATAGCTTGTCTTGCTATTTGAGGCAACATTATGTAGTTACTGGTTTTGATGTACCCTCTGACACATTAGTTTTGTTAACTGACTTTGTCTTTGAAAAACATTTTCTTTCAAAAGAGTTTGAAAAAGGAGCCGGTTTACCTAAAACTAATGGTTTTGGAAATCTGAAAGCATTTGGTTGTCGAACAACATATGGTTTTTTAAACTTAGTATCCATAGATTTTCCTTTCAACGTTTCAATGAGTTTCTTTAACTAACTTATGGCTGTTAGATATGAGAAAAAGACTCGGACACCCCGTATATTTATTGTTTATAATAGTTCGTAGTTTAATAGTTAATCGTATGTCTTTCGGTTTTAAGCCGGGTACTAATACCCGGTATTTTGTAAAAACTATATAAGCCTCTTCCAACTTTGGAAGAGGTAAGCTAGTCAATTTCATTTTTACATTAAACACATACACTCTCTCTCTAGAAAATCTCTCTCATGTGTTTCTCTTTCTAGAAACTAGCCCAATCATAAGAATCATCACCGTGTTATGAAATAAACGATCCTATAATTGGTATCAGAGCCAGGTTGGATTCGTGATTGATTTGTGTGGTTAAAAGAATCAAATTCGTGCTTATTTTTGGTTCTAAAAACCCACGACTCAAAAAGCTTGGTGTTTCTCGTGTTATACATGCTAAGGAAGAAGCATTGTTACTCCTACAAATTGAGCCCAAGCCTCAAATCAAAAAACGAAGATATAGGATCGACATTTTATTGTGTGTTCTTCGTGGAGGTTTGCTAAATTTTGGACGATTCTCAAAGAAATACGAGTTAAGGTGTGTTTAAACTTGATATACACACTTAGTATTACATGGTAAAGCTTTATTTCGTGGGAAATAAGCTCATTTGGAATGAATATGCAAAAATCGAGCATGGTGTTCATCATGGCGGTTTGGTAAGATAAGGGACAAGATCCACGTTTTTAGGAAAAAGTCAAAGGCGAGTTGCTGGTCAAAGGCGAGTTGCTCACATAGCCGGCGAGTTGTCAATAGGTTTAGCAGCGGTTTGCTTATTTTAATTCAGGAGGCGAGTTACTATAAAAAGTTAGGCGGCGAGTTGCTAAACGGCGAGTTGCTAAACGGCGAGTTGCTAAACGGCGAGTTGCTAAACGGCGAGTTGCTAAACGGCGAGTTGCTAAACGGCGAGTTGCTTAGTTTATTGGCAGCGAGTTGCTCACGGCGAGTTGATTATTTTATTGATCCAGCGAGTTAACAAAACTAGGCAGCGAGTTACTTCAAAACCACGGCGGTTTGCCTAGTAAGATCTTGGCGGCGAGTTGGCCTGTTAGGCAGCGGTTTGCTCAATCAATAGGAGGCGGTTTGGTTGATTTCAAAGCGGCGGTTTGATAGAAACATATACGCAGCGGTTTGATTTAAGAAAAAAAAAGAGAAAAAGAATTAAAAAAAAATAAATAAAATTATTTCTAATCTTTTTTCTATTGCCTTTTTAACTTATTTTTACATCAAATTCAAATTTTGGTAATAGGGTAAAAATTATTTCGGTC
>BQNB010024340.1:0-41493 GCA_026074375.1 Tanacetum coccineum
GTCTTCTGAACAGTCGAATGTTGTAAACCATTCAGAGACTGAAATAACCAGTGATAGCAATATCATTCCTTATTCTCAGTATGTGAGTGAATCACAACAGGCAGCTCTTCAGAATTCTAACTCTTCTGCATAACAAGATGCACTGATATTATCTGTGATTGAACAACTGAAACCCAAGTAGTTAATTTGTTAGCCATAAAATATTGAGCCGAACTGGAAGTTCGTTCATTACGTGTACGAGTCTCGGTCATTTAATTAGTTAATGTTGTAATAGTATAATATCGGGAATCGGGCTCGATAGTTAATCTAATATTGTATATGTTTCAGGTTTAATCCCAAGCAAAACCCGAGCCCGGGTCCTAGTCAAATATCCTGAACGTCACTTAATGTGTCGGGGTATATAAGTAACTTTTCCTCTTTGGAAAAGTTAGTTGTTCATTCTAAAATAATTCCACTTTTCTATTTTCTCTCATCTATCTCTCTCTCATCTTTCTCTCTCTACAAAACAACTCACTCTTTATCTCTTTTCTAGTTTGATTCGTGGTTCGTTATATGAAGTGAAGTGTTATACGGGATCCTACAGAACTGTTTGAAGAGACTGGTCTTGTTTGTATAATTTATCCTCGACCTTTTCTTTTAAAGCTTTCATGTCCAAAAATTCTTCAAGGTATTTGTTTTCTTTCTGGTAAAAATTCTTTTTCAAAGACGTAACGTCTTCTAACCGTCTGACTTGTTATGGTTATGGTAGAAGCAAGTTTTGCAATTTTAAACAGAATGAAGTTTGTCTTTTCCAAATTCTTCCTTAATATAGCGGTCAGTGATAACGATCTTAATTATTCCATCTATCTTTTTGTTCTCTTTCCGTAATTTTTAAAACCTGGCTCGTCCTTTCATAAGTTTCAACTTGTGCCCTTATTGTTTGCAAGTTCAGCAGATAGTGAATTATCAACTACCCTGTATTCTATGTTGTTTTAAGAGACAGATTGGGCAAAGGTTCATACATATCATGTATATCATCATTATGCATCATATTGGAACAGAAGATCATTTGCTTTTGTACAACTGGCACTGCGTTGTCCTTTACATACTGATCATACAGAATCATATTACTATCACTTGTATAATTAGCATGTGAGTTAACAACGTAGTTTGGTTGTACATCATCATGCATCTCGTGTCCTCTTGATGTTTCCACAAACAACACCCGATATTGATCATGGTCTAGGACCTCAGATAAGAATGTCCGAATCATACGATGGACCGACTTCATCATAAACAGTATCTGCAGATGATAGATTAGCCATGAACATAGTTTGTGCTATGGGAGCCTCATCAACATCAGAATCAAAAGCATCACAGTCATCAGCTTGAAACACATTATGCCACAATTGATGCTAAAAATCATGAACAGGTTGCTCATTCACATCTTTCATCAATACGTTGTCATGTCTCTACCTGCAAAGAATAGTAATTTTTTTCTTCCAGCCAATGGCCACCCCCATTCTCCATGAGCTTTGCACTCATAACATCTTTCTTGAAGTTATTCAGATTCTAAGGTCGCTTAAGCTGAGTGCAGTTTCCTTATATGTGGCCCTATTCCATTGCAAGGTTGTAGCACTTAACCGGCCTTGTTAGAACCTGGATTAGAGTCCCCGACTCTTGTTCTGAGCTCCCCCTATAACTAGCTGTACCTGCACCCCGGCATTGTTACCCTGTCCTTTTATTCTGTCGACCCTAACATTCTAACCACAACCCGCCCATATTTGAATTGTGCTTGGTTCCCTAGGATTTGAATGAAGTTCGTAGTTTGATTGTTTTTGTTTGAGGAAGGTAATGTTTTGTATGATTGGGTTGAGAAGGCAAGTGTTGGTTGGTTAAATTCCAATTAAGTTGTCTGTGGAAGAAGTCCTGAATCAAGGTTGAAGTTGTCAGCAAAGGCGGGGGAACATATGTAAATGAGGATTTTGTAAGATGTGATTGTACTGTTGAGGTGCAACATTGGATATCAAGGCGAGAGGATCAACTGTGTGTTGAGTAAATCGGTCCAACAGCATTTTGTTCTCATTGGCATGTGCCTCGTGCTGCTTTAGATAAGCATACAGTTGATCATAGTTGGAGTCCCCACAAGCCCTCTGTTAGTTTTCATCAAACTGCTGTTTACAAAATCTAGCCCATTCTGGCAACAGTATATTAAACAAACTTAGAAATTCAACTGCATTCTGGACATGTCATCTTATGTTACCATGTTCGTTGATGAGAAGTAATCATGAATAGTCCTCTCCTTTTGTGCTGACGAAAAAGTTTTCGAATTGACATAAGTTATATTCATGTCCGTCTTTTGTTTAATTCCGAACCTTCCAGGACAGCTTCCTTTGGTCCCATATGTCGCTTGCATTAGGTAATGAGTAGATAAGAAGTAATATCTTTTGGCAACCCTTGAAGTATGGGGGGGGGGGGGGGGGGGGGGGGGGGGAAGGATGTTTTGTTGCCTGAATGTCCAGCAGTGACAAAGCCTTTATCTCAGTACAGTCAGAATATACACGAGGGCGTTTCTGGACCTAGATGTAAGGCACCTTCGATTTCCTGCTTGCAAGTTGTTCCCGAAAATGTTTCCCATCTGAAATGCCGTCATCAATTGACTTTCAAGATGTTCAACCCCAATCTCTTTTACCCGACAATACAGTCGAAGTCGTTTGTTTGCCAAGCTGCCAAAGTCATTCCTATCAATCATATGTGGGTTCGGTATCTAAACCGGCACATTGAATGTCTACCGAAAGATAGCCATCATAATTGAATGTGAAATTATTAATTTTTGATTGAACAATGATAGTGAGTGTATGTTAAAAGTGATGATTGTTTGTTAGATTAGGGATATGTTGTTTATTTATGATTTGGTTTGGTTGAAATAGTTCACTTAAGATAAGACTTAGGTCAAACGCAGTAACATAACTCATGAAAGATCCTATAGACAAATCTCAAATTGTTGGAGACCAAAACCAATGAAGAGCCCTTAGACAAATCCATCAAGTCTTGAAACAAAACGCAATCAAGAAATGAAATGGACCAGAGTCCTCTCTCTCCGTAGCAAAACGCAATTATGGGTTCTTCAATTAGGCAGAACGCAAAGAACAAATCTCAACCTGTTACAGACAAAACCCGCAGGACAGAAAACGCAGTAAGTCAGACAAAACGAGTGAATTTGAGACAAAACCATGACCAAAACGCAAGGAACTTGAGACAAAAACGCAGTGACGTCCAAAACGCAGTAGACAAAACACAGTAGTCAAAACGCAGTCCCTAATAAGACAAAACACAGTACTTTTGTCCTTCACAAAACGACAAAACGCAGTGTCCTTTCTCTGACAAAACGCAATGAAGAATTTTGCCAAAGAGACAAAACGCCGGAATGAAAAAAATACGACTTTTTCACCTAAAAATCACCCTTTTGAACGTTTTTGCTTAGTTTCTTTTGCACAACTTGATCCTAGAAGGCTATTACAACAATAAAAACACTCACTTTAACACCACAAACGTGAGAATCAAAGAGTTGCAAGAATAAGTCCATAAACTTCAAAAACCAACTTTTGATCTAATCTAACCAGAAAACGCACACAACAATGAGCTATCATCCCAGGGGCGCTGATACAAATGTAGTATATTGGATATCATAACACAATGAATGATCTAGGGGTTGGCCAATTTATCTTAGAGAGAGAAAGTTGGTCTAAGTGAGAGAAAATACACCTTAAGTAATGGTTTATCATATAATGAACAACCAAACCTCTGCCTATGGCTGGAAAAAAGGGGAAAAAAAAAGGGGGTATAATACAATGTTATGTGCCCCTAATCGGCTGATATGAGTGGCTATACATGTGAGTACAGAGACCCAGCCCAACACCATAAGTCATACGGTAATTAGACGATTAATATTAAAGCTACGAGCTAACCTATGCTAGACATTACACGGGGTGACCGAGTCTTTTACATGCATTTTCATAATCCTAACAGAATGAGAAACATAACAAGTCATAATATATGTTTTATTACTATTATTTAAACAGTTTTAATTCACTAATTGTTGATTATATAACAACGAACTTTTCTAAGCCTCGTTATAACAAATGAACTATAAAATTCTCATAGATATTGCGAATCATTCATTAAGTATTTTAATGTGCATATTTTAATGATTTACATACCACTAAATATGACACGTATTATTGTTTTTTACATAGACAACCCACAAAAATGTGAATATCTAAACAACTTTTAAAAGTCAATAGCATTTTCTACTATATTTTGTAGTTCATGAATCAAAATGAGACATTGAAAAAAGTTAATTGTTATTTAAGGAAGTAAAGTTGTTTTCCATTAGGAAAACGTTATAAAAGATAATTGCCCTAGAAAGAATAGGCATAGAGAACATACACGGGTAGTTCCCGCATCTTGGTAACAGTAACCTGTTAAATGAAATGAGTTAAAGGGGAGTAAACATTTGTGAAAATTAAAGCAATGTGAAGTTTGTATCTATTAACTCTCGAGACAAGTATAATAAACATAAAAAAATAAAAAATAAAAATGATTTGTTTTCAAACAAACAACTAACTAGTGAATACTAACATTTATATTCTTATTTTTAGAATAATAATAACCAGGAGACGTTCACAAACAAATTAGATGGAATGACTAACTTGAAACCTATGTTGTGTTTTATGAAGGTAATCTAATCCACCGATAGTATCACGACAAAAAGGGCGACATGTTTGAATACTAACATTTATATTCTTATTTTTAGAATAATAATAACCAGGAGACGTTCACAAACAAATTAAAAGGAATGACTAACTTGAAATCTATGTTGTGTTTTATGAAGGTAATCTAATCCACCGATAGTATCACTACAAAAAGGGCGACATGTTGAAATACTTGATAACAAGTGATTCTAGACTTGTAGCCACCCCACCTGTATGAAGTGTTGGAACTATGTTTTTGAGAGTCAGGATAAACAACATATAAAAAAAGGGGAAGTGATGTTTATACAATAAGGAATTCGATGCCCTTTGTACCGATGGTGGTAGCTGGTACGACTTTAATAAGCACTGCATTTTCATTATCAATAGTACCAATGTACTACATCTTGTTATTTTTTTCAATTTTGCAACAAGATTTAGGGGGTTTTTGGGAGTGCCTTTAAAGAAAAATTATTTGCTTTTTACGATTACAAAACGCAAAAATCCATTTTCAAGTGTTTGGAAATCAAAGTCTGATAATTGCTTTTCTTTGTTTAGACAACCCCAAAATCACGTTTTGGAAAAGCAACCCTGCCCTTGCTGCCACAAAATGCAGTTGTACAAAAATTGATTATTCAGTATCAAAATATTAAATTACCTCCAAAATATATGTCACCTTCTTCCTCATAAATCTGTTGAAAATTGAATGGTTGCATTTTAGAAGAAAGTTGTTAACTTTGTAAAATAATTGAGTGACACAATGGTGGATATTGTTAGGTGATGGAGGTGATCTGGTTTCTCATCTCATGTGTATTTTTTATCTATGGTAAAAAAAGTATATTTCTATACTTGCGGATAACTATTTGACGTGTCCCATCTTAAACTCATCATTTTAATATATTTTGTAAACTCTAAAAAATTTAATTCGTTGTTATACATCAATTTTGAATAAACATGTGAAATTCAGATATAATAATAACACAAAGGAGTGTCCTTTTTCGTCATTTTATCTTTGGGTCACTTGATAATTCGAGTTATCAAACATTTTGAAAACTGATTATTTGATTATTGCGTTATCATACAACATAATCAAATCTAAACACTAAATTATAAAATCACGTTTTATAACAACTGATTATCTGATTATGCGTTTTAAAAACGAATAATCTATTAACCATAAAATCCTAAAGCACTTCCCCCGTCTACATACATTCGGTGAATGTCATGTCCGCCTATTTCAGCGCATATGACTATGGGGTGGTCTTCAATATCCATATTGTTGAGCGGGGAAAAGCTATATTCATTTGTGGTGGTGTGTGCATGACCGACCGTGGACGAACATTTCTTCCCCAAGACTGGACCATGAAGATGGCAGCTCCTTTGTCCTTTTGGGGTTGCTTTTGACTTTTTTGCTGGCTTTTTGCTGCTTGCTTTGTTGCTGCCTTGCTTGATTTCTTCAACCAAATGTGCCAGCTGCGCGGACTTTACAGCCTTTTCAAAGTCTCTTTCAGTGCAAGCAGTCATCGGTGTTATGACATTTATCTCCATGAAAATCATAGTATTTATTTTTATTTCTTGACTTCGATGCTCCCGACATTGGGGGAGGGGCGGTGAAGGTTCCTTTCCCGACTTCCATGACAAGTATCTCTTTGGGAATCTTTGTAAGCGGTGTCAAGCGGTCACCCCTTATGTCTCTTGGACGCTATCTGAAGTCCTCCTTTTGTTCAAACCCTTGCTCTTGGCGCAGTTTTTAGAAATCTGGCTGCTTTCATGGTTGACTTCTTCTTTTAGACTGATTGGCCGCTGCCTTTTCTCCTCAGATGAAAGATTTTGTCACACTCATCATTTCATCAACCGTTTTAGGGATGTTATCGTTTAGTCTCTTGATCAGTCCTAGGTGAGTTATCCCGTGCATGAACCCGAAGATTCTCATGAGTTCAGGGGCTCATTTGAACATCAAGCTTTCACTTATGTAGTGTTCCATAAAAGCCTCTGTAGATTCTCCTTCCTTTTGCTTCAGATGATGTAATTTTACCGGATCTCTGGTGTACCTTTTCTGTTGAAGATAATGGGCTAGAAATTTTCTCCTTAGATCCTTGAAATTGTCAATGCTCTCGAGTGGTAGTTCATCAAACCATAGCCAGGCGGACCCTAGCAGAGTTGCATTGAACATATGACACCAAGTGGGCATCGCCCATCTTTCCACTTTAGCAGTTGTGGTGAAGGTCTTTAAGTGATCTTCTGGATCACCCGTCCCGTCGTATGTCTTGACACTGGACGACATCCGGATCCATTTTGGAAAAACGAACTTGTTGATCCTTCAAGTAAAAAGGGTGGTTGATTCTTCATCATACGGTTCAGATAAGTCATCACCTTCGTCCTTCCGGGCTTTTCTGGATCGTCTCTTCCAATGTCTTCCTCCGGCACTGTCCTCACTCTCCAACAGTCCGTCACTTGATTTTGCCCTCTCATACCTTTGATATTCTCGTTCATTTTCCCGTTTGCGCTCACTAGAACAAGTGACATAGCTCCGTATGAGTTCCCTTGCATCTTTCCATCGTTGTTCTTGCCTTTTTGCTCCTAGGCGGGAGAACACACTCGTGGATCCTGAAGATGCTTGTGACAGGGATCTCCAACCTCGCCCTCTTCTTTCTTCTGACCCTAATCAGGAGAACACACTCCTGGACCGGGCCGGGGATGGCGATTTTCGGGTCTCTTTCTGCTTTCCACCTCTCATCATTCTCTTTCTGTGGCGTGATGCACTTTTAGTTTCTTGCTCAGTGTCTTCGCGATATGTCAGGCGGCTACGGACATCCTTCAGCTTTTCATTGTGTGCTTTTTCCGCTATAAATGACAGTATCTGCACATAGTGCTTTTCACAAAATCTACGCATGGCTAACGGCGTAACTGAGCTTGTAGGAAAATCCCGTGGGATTCATTCCTCCCTATTGACAGTATTACGGACATATCCGTATGCATTGGGAGTTTCTTCCACAACGGGGCTCATATTCTTAGGCGTAGTTATGCATGCGTCCCACGGATGGCGCCACTTGATGATAAAAAATAAGGCAGTATCAGTTAGGGGCTAAATAAGGGGATAAATTGTTACTTAGCGAAATGAAATTAGGATGGATTAATGATATCTTGAGCAGCGGACATGCTAAGATAAAGTAACTGTTACTCTCACCGTGGAAGGGGATCCCATAATCGACCTCGGGCGTGAGAATAAGTATGGATATGGATTGTATGAGATCAAGTAAGAGTATGTAAGTGTGTGTGTGAACCTGCCTAGTGATACCAAAGTGATTGGTACTTATAGCGAGCCCTTCCTTGTCGTCATCCGGGGATGACGTATACAAGATCTGGCTATTACCCGTCGGGTAATAGCCTTCCCGTGACCTCACTCTTTTGTTAGGCGATCCTTTTTGTTGTTACTATTTGACTTGCGGTTGTACCTTCTGACCGTACAATCACGGGTAACAGATCTTATGCCGTTTAGGGAAAGCTTGGTCTACACTCCTTCCTAGTGTACCAGTCGTTTCCCATTTGGGTGGTTCATGTGATTTGTGACTTAGAGTACAGTCATGATGATTAATGGCGGAAGAGTATTCCACAAGATAAGTATGGTCGACAATTGTAGACCTAACGCCCGGTCTTTATACTGCGGTCCTGCGCATGCGGCGACTTATTTTCTTGGTCTTGGAGATTATCTTTTTATCTTGGTTGGCTAAGTTACGTCATCAGTAACCACCAGGATGGACGTTATGTCGACATGGCGTCGGCGTTACAACTTTGGACCCTAGTAAAATCCAACGTCGTTGGGGCTTGAGTTGATATACCAACGTGCGTTGGGTATGTATTTTCTTTCTTCTTCTTTTTTTGATTTTTTTAGATATTTTTACCGTGTGTTTGTGGTGTTCCTACAATGTGTGTTGTGTATTTGAGTTTTTAGTTGTGAGGAAGATACCCAGTTGTTAGAAAGACTCAGTTAATGTCAAGCCCGAGTCGTGGGGTGTGTGTTTTTGTGAGGTATATTTATGTTTAAATGAGTTATGTTTTGGCAGTGAAGTTGGTTGTCTTATTACATTAAGTTTATGGTGAAATTGGTCGTACAAAGAGAAAGCTGATGTGACGTTATAATGACAAAAACAAATGCGATCTTTAGGTATCTTTATTGGATACGGAGTTTCTGACCGGCCAAGTCAAACGCGGCTTACATACAAGCTCATTTTCAAACATATTAGCTATTTTAGAGGGACCAATCCTGTCACTTACCAAAACTAAGAAATTGTAAAATCTCAACAATTTATTGTGTAAAATTACCCGACAAAAACCCAACAAAAATTTCTTCAGCTTCTTGCAATTAACCAGGTTTGTGTTTTAGCATTAATCAGTTTTAGCTGATGTAACAAAATTATAATCATTACCTACTTTTTTAGCCCCACGTATCTCAAAAACTAGCTTGGGAATCATATAATGATGTTTTAAACTATCCTAGGGTTTGCTTACTGTTTTTTAGCCTCTGGAATTAATTACATGTATAAATAAATCCTATAGTTAACTTGTATTTTTTGAATGTATACTTTAGTTATGCAGTTATTGTTTTTGTTTCATGTGTAAATTTTCTTTGAGGGTGGAAATTACCTCGGACTGATATCGTTTAACAGTAATCAGGTTCGGATGTTGCTCAGAAGAGTGATTTGTTTTAAATGTATAGGCTGAAAAAGACGTAAAGTTAGTGCACATTTGATGTTTTGGTGACAAAGTAGAACTAGGCAAAGGTAAGAATAAGATTGTGGAAATTAAGTTAAGGGCCAAGTAGAAATCGATTGCTTGAGAAAACTTTTCTTTTGTATGTAAAGCCACAAGTAGTTGTATGACGAAAGAAATTTGTTGGAGAATTCACCAACATTAACATAACACAACACAAACCAGAGAGTTTGGTTTCGTTAACTTTTTATGTGCGGGTATGCTTAAAAGCGCAACTGTGAACTCATCTAACTAACTAGAGAGTGACAGAAATGCTTATTGTGTTTTACAAGTTATGGCTCACAAAGATAGGAGTAGATGCATATATACTAATTAAAAGACTTATCTAACTACTACCTAGCTAACTATTCCCGTTAATGCTGCTATACAGATTATTCTGGTCTATGTCATAGTGTAATTTGTCTTATTGTTCATCATTATGCATGAATTATTAGCACTAGAAGGCGTTTCTTCATGAAATTGCACTTTTTTATACACCACGTCGACAAGTATAAATTATTTTCGAAATGTTTGGCAGGTGAATACTGCAGGATTGTTGAGACATCAGAAGTTAATGGCTAATAACTATGAGCAACCTCTCCCTCCTGGTGTTTCTACGCCACAATTAGTACCTTCAAGTCAATCTGCCCAATATCCTCCTCAGCCTTACCAAAATTATGGTAATGTTCAGGAGCAAGGTTACTATGCTGAGAACAGTTATTACCAAAATTACCCTGCCCAGGTTCCTCCTTCTGGAAACTTCCATCCACAACATACTTCATTTCAACCTGCGTCGTTAAATCCTCAACTTGTTCATGTTTCAGATGCAGAGCAGCAAGTGAGAACACAACAGGAAATCGGTAAGACATGTAATTGGTTATACTGAAATTTTCAGTTTTGAAGGGAATATCCAGAAGTTTGTTATTTTACAATGTGATAATTTCTTTTTTCAACACGGGTATTGCATTAGGTTCTCGTGATACACATAATCACTCAAGGGTGCATTTGGGAAATTCAAATGATATAGAAACTGCGGTTCAAGATGCTGTGTTACACGAACAAGTATATGCTTTAATATGCCCCTTTACTTTTCTCTTTTCTTTTTGTATTATCGTCTTTATGTTATGTTAGCTGATTCAGAAAACAATGCTGGTTACACTTTCAGGAAGTTGAGATGCAGAAAGTTGTAGTTGATCAAAGGTATGGTTTTGTCTCTTCATTGTATTAGCAATGCTGTAAGAACTACAATGAGATAATATCTTAATGTTACTTTGTGAAACAGAGAAGCAAGGGCTGCAAGTGGATCACATGAAGAGAACTCAGATATTTTGTCAGGACGTCACGATCCTAATGCTATCAAGGTGTTCACAGCAACAAGTTTTTTCGTAGTTACCATTGTATACAAATGATTCACTAAACTGGTTATTCATACTTGCTTATTTAGGAACATCTATTGAAGATAACAACAGATCATCGTTCTCAGATGGCATCAAAGCGTGGCAAGCCTGCCTCTTCAGAAGGTTAGCTCCATAGTTTGTTTCTATATTTCATAATCTGCTGAACAAAGATGGGTTAAAGATGCTATTGAAGAGGGATATATGTACCGTATATCGATAAGGTTCTCATCTCCAAACTGAAGCTGTTACGATGTCATTCCTTTCTTTAAATGTTCCTTTGCCTGGCTTATAGCATTATTCAGAACTTCTGTTCTAAGGGAAAACCGGAAAACACAATCTTCTTGTTCTCAATCAGCCCCTGGTTCTCCACATTAACTTATGGACATCTTGAGGTCGGAATACATTTCTAGTTGCATGATTGCATTGATATCGTGCTATGAGCGTGCTTGACTATTGGCCATGACAGCCTTTTAGTTGGGGTCGACATTAATAAGTTTGTATCTATAGTCTTCAACTAGGGGGATCCCGAGTTTCCAAAATCTATACTAGTTTGCCCAGTAATGTCGTGGCTGCAATGCATAGGTCATCATTCTCTGGTCCGTTCGTTCGGTGAGAGGAAATGAGTTGAATCAGTTTTTGTAAGGAGAGAAGCTGAGCAGCTTCCATTGGTATTTCTGTGACCATCAACAATGAGTTAAGTGATGTATAGGGTTACTTCATTATAATGATAAGGATTCCTCCGGGTTTAACTTTGACGTTTTCTGCATAAGTAAATGCATCTTTTATGCTAGTAAACTTTAAGCTTAGTTTACAATTTATGTATCTAGTTCTGCAACACAAGTTGATGCGCATGTTGTCTTGCAGCCCGATATCCAAACCAACTTCTGGAGCTGTACAATAATCACGGAGTTTAGGTGTTTAATAATCTTCCAAGTTCTTATCACATTTTGTATAATCTATCCTTTTTGAGTATTTGACTCATTTTCCGTCCTCACTTGGATCAATGATAGAAGCGCTTAGCTGGAGAGTTGTTCTAAAGGATATTAACGCTCAAACTTTAGATGCTTAGCTTTTTATATTAGGATTCAATATTGATGACATTTTTTACGGTATAACTTTTTGATATGGGGTTTGAATGCTCGGGCTAATTAGTTTCAGGATTACATTGAATTTTTGATGAGTGCGTAAATACATTTGTAAGTATACAAAAAGAAAAGCTTTACATTGCTCAGTCACATCTATTACATTTGTTGTATTGTATCTATTAAGATTGTGGTTTCTCAGAGACTCAGACCTTATTAATAGCTTGTGAGCGTAGACTAACCTTCATTAGGCATGGGACACCTGAGGCAGTATATGCAAGACTCGTTTGTCATCCTTCTCTTGAACATTTACAGTATATAGGATCCCGGACTGAATATAATTTCTAGTTTATTATGGGCCATGTCAAATGTGTAAGACATTCATGCTTGTTATATGGGTGAATCTAAGTTAGGTCAATCTTCAAACTCATTCGTCCTAATGTTGCTAACTTGCTATCTCTCCTTGTTAAATTATCAGATGTTTAGATACTTCATGGAATTTTTTAAGGATCATGTTATGCTTACACCACAACCCTGGCCTAAATCTTTCTTTATTTCTTTTGTTTATGCACGTGAACACAACAATTCATGGTTAATGTTGTATTTCTCATGTGTATTACCCAGTATGATTTAATAGATTTGGGGTACACCTGATTGGTTATTTATACTACGTGTGTATTAGCTACAGATAGTTATCGGCCATCATCACTCGTTAGAGTCAATGCTAACTGTTTTACATTGCCTTTAGGTAATGTCGAGATTGGGAATGGGTACGGTGTACCGGGTGGAGGTGCTTACTATGGGGCTTTGAGGCCTGCCACTATTTCATCTGGTAAGTCCATAATGGATGCATATATATTGTTCTCGTGTATGCACCTCTTTAAATGAGTTATCTTCTAACTTTGATTTTAACCACAGGAGGCAACGGCAATGAAAAGCATGGATCAGGCCAAAACATTTCAGGACAGCCTAAACAGAATTCTAATACCAAAGATTTACCTGAGTTTCTCAAGCAAAAGCTGAAAGCTAGGGGAATATTGAAAGAAGAGCCAGCTAAGGATAATATTGTTGCTTCTGATAATGTATAGTATTACTTTTTATATAGTTGTGCTGCTTACTTTTCCCTCTAGTTACCGCTTCTGATGGTTTATGCGCACTGTTTACATTGTTGATTGATTATGTTTTTCCTGCCTTACGTTGCAGAGGTTGACAAATCAAGCCAGGCAATCGCCTGCAATCACGGTCACTTCAACATTACCATTAGAATGGGTGAGTGTTATTAAACGCTATTTCCCATATCTATTTAATCTAATATTGTTTCTAGGTTATTTGATTTTAGTTTTGAGATGCTCAATATTCTACCGAAGTAATATCAAAGCTTAGCTAATACGGAGTGTGTTGGAACAGGAATTATGTGACCTTAGAGTCCGTAACTTATGTCTACTGAATGCATGCAACTCTCTTATGTCTCTCCATAAACTCTTTTACACAACTTAAGAAGAAACTACTATTAACTGCAAAAATATGTATAATAGATTAATGGATAATGGCGTAATGCATGTGTAATGAAGACAGAAACGCACCATAAATGGAACAAAGGTTGAGAAAAATTAAGTACTTTTAAGAAAACATTATGCAGTAGCTTTTAACGTAGGTTGTTTGACACTATATGTCTTATTGAGATGGAAGATTAATGTGTTTGGTGCCAGCCAATGTATGTGCTATATGTGAAAATGAATCTGACTGCACATAATAATTACATTGTGGGATATGTGTATGTGTGTGTTTCTCTAGGTTTTATCATGAGTTCTATTGTTTTTTTGGCTGTTATGTAGATTGAATCGAGGGACCCAACTACTGGATGTGTTTATTATTATAATCAGAAGTCTGGACAAAGTCAGTGGGAGAAACCCGTCGGTACATCGTTGAACTCACAGTCATCATCTTCGCCTCTTCTAGGCGACTGGCAAGAGGTACTGGACGAGACAAGTGGTATGTAATATATCTTATTTTCTCTTCTTTTTTTATAGATGTTTATGGATTATTGTCTGTTTTAAAAACTAGATTATGGATTTCTTTTCATTTTAGTCCTAATAGCGTTTGGCTATACAGGGTGTAAATATTATTACAACTCGAAAACAAACGTATCTCAGTGGGAACACCCAGCTTCGTCTCAGAAGTCAGCAGGTCAACAGGGCAACGAGCCCAAACCTACTCAACAGCCTGTAGAGATAAAGAAATGCTCCGGCTGTGGTGGTTGGGGAGTAGGCCTTGTACAGTCATGGGGTTATTGCAGTCACTGCACACGGTATCTTCATCTGTCTCCCACTTTCTATTAAAATCTTTGATCTGCAAAGTGTAGTCTTTTTACGTTTTGTTAGTGACAGAGAGATGCCAATAGAAAACTGTATCAACATACTTAGGATTTCATCAGAATTGGTTATGAGAACAATACTTATGAAATGATTTTGTAAATCAGCAGATTTTACCTATTCAATCTTCATAATAACTAGTACAAGTTTGTTTTGAATATAGGGTCCTTAACCTCCCAGAATGCCAATTACTGTCTATGTATCAAGCCGCCAATGATGCTAGTATTTCTAAGCCAAGGTAATATATCTCTATCTTTATCTCTTAGGTTTGTTGTTGCTTTTACTATACTTGGTTTATTTTACCTGCGTTAAATTCCACACGAAAAAGTAGTCTATTCTGAGAGCCGGAAGCAGGCATGAAATTTTATTGAATCTATATATCTCTTTGATTTGGATGGATTTGTAGGTCAAATGTGAAACCCCCGTCAGGAAAAGGAAATAAGAAAGACACCAGGAAACGTGCTCATGCTGATGATGATGAAGTGGATCCAATGGATCCAAGTTCATATTCAGATGCTCCTCGTGGTGGCTGGTATGATATTACTTTTTCACTATAATTACTTGGTTATCCATATCAGAGACGGAGCTGTGTGGGTGCATGGGTATGCCATGGCCAACCCAATTTTTTTATAAGAAGCCTATATAATCCCTACACTTCAATGACTAGTCACTAATTATTTGTAAGCGCACCTTTTATTATTTACACATCAAGCATTTTACAACAATTTCTTATCAGATTAACTTAGTTTCAATTTATTTGTATTCAGTTTATCTCATTTCCACTATGCAAGCGTCTTTGGATATTTATACATACAGTGCACTTCCAAAAACAAACATTTGTTGTCATTTCAAATATTTAAACCTTAAAATTTGTTATATTTTATAGCATTCTTAATTATCCATTAAGAGCAGTATAACTATATATTAATAATATCGAGTTTCTTTCTTTTTTCCATGTTCAAAAAATGGCTAATCGCATTTAGAATAAAGTTATTGTTTAGCGGTATCACTATGTACGCTGAAAGCTAAATCTTAATTTGGCCCACCCGCAGCCAAAATCCTGGCTTCGCCACCGACCCATATCTTTTTTTTTGGCATGCCAATGTTCCAACTTCCAAGTCCCAAAAGTTTGTGAGCTTAGTAGTCTGAATTGTTTACTGATCCATGTCATTAATTTTCAGGGTGGTTGGTCTGAAAGGAGTACAGCCGCGAGCAGCAGATACTACTGCAACGGTATGTCATTCAATTACTTTTAATACCATGATAATGTTAGTATAATTAATTTAAGGAAAATGTGGTAACTACAATGGTTAGGGTCGGGTAATAAACGGGTCAAACCTCCAATCCGTTTAAAATTCTCAAAAGTTACGAATGCAATCCATATTTTTGTTGCCCATTAGACCCGCCAACCTGTTTGACCCGTTTAGATAAACAGGTTACATGAGTCGTGTCCAGATTGCATTAGAAACCAATCGAGATAATATTAACTCATAATTTTTTAACATTTGCTTCAGAACTGAACTTATCAAACCATTTAATGCTCATTTGGCTTCTTTCTATACCAGCAATACTGGACGCCAGCTACTAACAAAACAAATAATGCTAATTACAGAAGTAAAAAAGACGAAAGTACCCTTTCAACTTGGATTACACATTTTGTGCTTCCTTGGGATCGATGTAGAGCAGGAATGCACAAAACTTATATACAGCTCAATACCCGTCCTTATCACATACAAATATCCACCTAGAGTTGCTTATTACAATATGTGGCAGTAAATTCATCTGCAACAAATGTCGTAATATATGATTTAGGGCTAGTGGTGGAAAGCAAAAATAGAAAACAAGGTTTTATGATGTTGGGTGA
This sequence comes from Tanacetum coccineum, assembly GCA_026074375.1. Taxonomy (NCBI): domain Eukaryota; kingdom Viridiplantae; phylum Streptophyta; class Magnoliopsida; order Asterales; family Asteraceae; genus Tanacetum; species Tanacetum coccineum. The sequence continues at coordinate 16,195 of BQNB010024340.1, forward strand.
GGTTTAAATTAATATTTGACATTGTTACAAATTTCAGGGTCCTCTATTTCAGCAACGACCTTATCCGTCACCTGGTGCTGTTTTACGAAGAAACGCTGAAATAGCTTCCCAGAGTAAGAAACCCGGTTCCAACTATGCCCCGATATCTAAAAGAGGAGATGGAAGTGATGGGCTTGGAGACGCTGATTGAAAATCTTCAAAATTGTGTAAAAAGTTAGCTTTGCTAGTTTTACTGGTGCTCTCTATCCATATATTACAAATTGACAATCCTCTTTTTTCCAAGGGGTTGCAAAGCCCTTCGATGCATGTATGGTCAAAGAGTCACAAGGAGACCTACAAATGCTGCAAGGATTAGGTCAAGGGTGATTTTGGGTTAAAAGAAGTCCTTCCTAAATGTCAGTATAACCATTTTAGGTGTAAAGCAATGCAGTATGCTCCTACCCACACCAAGTGTTCATTTGCAAAACCTTTTCAAGTAAATTCGCATTCGAGTCATTTTCGAAAGCATAATTGAGAAATGTGGGATGGGAAACATATGATGATTAAAGGAATTTTTTTATGTGTTGTGTCCTAGCTTGTATTAAAATCAGAGTCTTGTGTGTTCTAAGGAAGTGACCTTTTTGGTGGCTGTGGATCATGTTTACATGGATTCATAACGCAGACAATATGCAAGTGTGCCCGATGGGGCAATCACTTAACCTGACAGACAATGATTGAACTGTATTGTTTAAGAAGGAAACAAAAGACTTCCATTGGAATGAAAGAAAGAGACTAAAATATTTAGGAATGAGTATTTTGGTTCATGAACAGTGTTGAGCTGTGGGAAAAAGTGGTGTTTTTTCCCATAATACCAAAACACTCCATAACATCAAAAACACCCTCCATGGTTAACACGAGAATTTTTGGTGTTATGAGAACTCACTTTTTTTTTATTCTTTTTAAAAAATATATATAAACTTAAATTTTAAATTTCATTAATTTAAATATAAGATTACATAAACTTGAAAAAAATTACGTAAGCTAAATAAGAAAAACATAAACTTAAATAAAAAAACACAAACTTAAATAAAGTATGACAACAATTTAAAAATTAAAATACGTCGCTCGAGCCTTGTTTTTCAACTCCTCGATCTTCGCCGCGTCTTCCGAATTCATCCCGGTAGTGTCGAAAGTGAGAATCTTCAAATCTTCGTTTCTTTTTTGAATTTCGCAAACCGCGAGTCTAGCCGCTAACTCGCGATCCATTGATTCTTTTTTCGCTTCACGGTCCAATTGAATTTGTTCTTGAAAAAATTCGGTTACCCGGGTTTTAGATGAACCGGAAGTGGCGGACGAGCTTGCCGAGGAACGTTGACTTTTTGACTTTCGTGGAGCCCCGGGTGGATGTGGTATAGCGTCGTCTCCAAACATTTCGGGCTCGTCTTCACCGGTTACCCGTCCTCGGGTTCTTCGTGCTTGTGTCGGCTCGGGGTTTTGCCACTTATATTTATCTTTCAAAAAAAGCCAAGCACTCCGATGACGAAACTCACCATCATTTTGATCACGAAACAAAGTGAGTACCCGGGTATACAATTTTTCTTCATTTTCACCACTTAAAATGTCGGTTTGGTTGTAAATCGCGTGAAACTTGCCAACATCACGATTCATCGGCGTCCACTTACCCGTCAACATATTTTTATTTTGCTCCTTAAAACCTTGTTCCGCAGCACGCGTGTTGCATGTCTTTAGAATTTTGAACCAAAAAGTATCTCTCGGTTGGTCACTCCCATTCTTGGATCTTCGGATACTTCGATAAAACATTCCGTCAAAAGTTTTTCCTCCTCTTGGGTCCAAAAAACCCAATCGGTTTTAGTTTCCCGAGGTTGTTTGCCCCGAGCTTGCCTTTTGGCGAATGATTTTTTTCGGTTTTGTTTGTGTGACGGGACGACCTCGTCCTCGTCCTCGGCGTCAGACCCCGGTTCTTGGGACGAACAGGGTGGGAATTGGGTTGGGTTGGCTTTGCTGGGTTTGTTGAGGAAATTGTGTTTGTGAAAAAAAAAATTTGAAATTGCTCGGGAGTACAATTGACAAACGGATTTGGGCATTGAAAGTTGGCAAATGGGTTTGGGATTTGTATGTTGGGGCGTGTTGGTATTTGAGAGTTGGTGGAGTTGGCGGATGTTGGAGTAGTGGGATTAGACGAAGACGAAGAATTTTGGATGTTGTTAAAGAAGTCGTTTATCCAGTTGTTTAGATTCGAATTCATGTTGGGATCCATTGGAGGTGATAAAAAAAAATTGGAAGAGATATATATATAAAAGATTGGAAGTATTGGAAGAGAGATATAAAAAATGGGAGTTATTTAGGGTATTTATAGTGTTTAAAGTGGGTATTTTTTACCCAAAACCCTAAAAAAACGGCTAGTTTTTTGAAAAAACCGTTGCCTAACGGTTACTTTAAAAAAAAAAAAAAATAATAACGCCATACGCGGTACAGCGTTCGCGTTTTCCCGGACCACATGGCTGGAGATCTCGGCACCAAACTCCAAAACGCGAGTCGGGGTATGGTTTTAACGTTTTCCCGTCGCGTTTTGGGCGATGGCTTGAGCCATGGCTCACCGTACCCTGAGCTCTAAGTAGGTATTTATAACGAAAACCACACGTCTTATATTTGAAAAATACACCAACTCGATTTTGAACACAAAAACCATTTATTATCTTTATTATCCTCTGCATCACACTCTAGAGAAAGAAAAGGATTAAAAAAACATAAAGTTATGTTATGTGCTTCACACCCCAGAGTAAGAATACAGTAAAAGTCACGTCTTATATTTGAAGTCACACAGGCATTTTTCTACACATTCAATGAGTTTTCCCCCCAACTTACTGTGTTTTGAATAATTATTTGCCAAACTAATGTGATATGCTAAGTATTTCCCAATGAACGGCGTTTTTTCTCACATTAGCTACGCCATCACTTTATATCTGTCTATATTTAATTTGTACAGTCCTTATGAAAAAAATTCAAAACAAAAAATCAAAAATATACCAATTGGCTTTCAGAAGATTCTTTATCATCGAATTAACCATTATTAGGCTGTAAACGAACGGGACGAACGTGAACAAAGGTATGTTCATGTTCGTTTATTTAATTTTAGCCGAACAAATAAACGAACACGAACGCTTAATCGGACCAAAATTGTTGTTCATGTTCGTTTATTTAGATTTGAACTTGTTCATGTTCGTTTATGTTCATTCATTAATAAATTAAACGAACGTAAACGAACATAAATAAGTATAAACGGACATAAATGAACGTAAACAATCGTATATAAATGTAAACGGACATAAACGAGCGTGTAACTAAAGTTGTTACTTTAAACATCCATATGATCATCTTATATATAATTATTATCCCAAAATATGGTCTTAAAAATAACATCATTTCCATCCTAGCTGATCTTAAAATATAGTCATATTACTATACTACATCATCAGTACGCATAGTCAATGCTTACATAAGGAACTTAATTAATGCTTAAGTACTATATTAATATATTATTGTAGGGACCTTAAAATACTTGATATATAATTTATTAATTTTTTTTAACACTTGGGATGTAAATCGAACGTAAACGAACGAAATAAATGAACGTAATCGGACGGACATAATCGGACGTTCACGAACGTAAATGAATGAACGAAGCATTTGTTTACATTCGTTTATTTAACTAAACGGACCAAAAATCTTGTTCGTGTTCGTTCATTTATTAAATAAACGAACATAAACGAGTTTCCCGCCGAACGATTTGCGAACGGTTCGCTGAACGTTCAGTTCGTTTATAGCAATATTTATTTATTGTAATTAGGGCTGATCACGGTCTGAAAAATGGACCAGACCGAAAATCGATTTGGTCTAAAACATCGGACCGAGGACCGAATCGAAATGTTCGGTCCATGTCCGGGTCAGTCCGCTCCGGTTCAGTTCTTCGGTCCCCGTCCAACAAAACATAATGACCAGTTTTGCGTAAGACGGGATATGAAAAAAGAATGAACCGATGACCGAACTGAAATATGTGCAGCTCGGTTTCTTGATCCGATTTGATCTGCGGTCTATTATGCTCGACCCTAAAGGTAATACTTAAAATTAAATAAGCTCGTTCATCTTTACATGGATTCCTACAACTTACCTCGTTACAAAAATTTGATAAGTTAAAGGGTGTGCTTGTAATTTGAATAGCATGTTAGGCAATGATAAGTAAATACAAAATAAAAACCCGCATTGCTCACATGTACGTCGAATTGAAGGATTATATGGCATTGATTTAATAAAAAAAATACTAACACAATTGATGACGTATAGTAGTCATTTGGACTTTCGACTCTGAACCACACCATCCGTGTTGGGCCAAACTCAGCAATCCGCAAAAGACACAAAGACTGGCCGGGGTCAACCTCGGGCCGCAACCGCAAAGATCAAAAGCCCAAACCGCGTCCGCGGACCACTACCTGACGAGGGAACCCCATGACCCGGTTAACTATGGCAAGGAATATTGCATGAGCAACATAAGGGAAAACGTCAACATACCAAAAGCATATAAGTGACAACAGCGCGCTGCCCGAAGCCGCTACACTACAAAGTATGACGTAGTCAACAATGTTGACCTCAAGACAACCACCCTATTACCCATCGGTCCATGGAGTGTATCCCATCTCGTGACTCATGCAATTGACAACGACGTCCGTCTATATAAGGTGTGATTTAAACACTCCCAACGGTATGACTTCCACACCTAAAACATACACATATTACTCTAAAAACGATTACTTACGTCAGTCCAATCACGGGAACCACTCCAGCGGTAAGGCTTACGGTTTACTCTTTTCTTAGCAGGAAGTCAGATTTTACTTTCACTTAGTACAAAATTATACCCTGGCGAGCTTGGAATCTACATTTCCATGGAGTCTATTTTACATTTAATCGATATCCCAAATTTTATACTAACAAGTTGGCTTCATCCGTGGGACCAAATACAACTATGTCCCTAAAACTCATCGCCAAAAATGAGCAAATCGGTAGATCATGCCCCACCCTCGGTAGTTTCGTCTTACGAAATACAACGGGGAAAGAGAGCAAGTAGAGATCTGATGGCCCTCCTGGTTTCATGCCGGATGACAAGCTCCGCGAGTTTTGTGACAAGCAGTACAACTAACTCTTGCTGTTAATGGTCGAAAAAGGTCCACCAAGAAAAGCTTCAGAGGGTCTAAACTCGTGTAAATTTTGGAGAAAGCTCACAAAGAAACTCGCAGACTCAAGAAAAATCTCAATATTATGAGTCGGAGTCATTCGATAGAAAGAAAAAAAATCCAAGAAGAGGCGAAAAACCAGCCCAGGCGCCATGTCTAGAAGCTCTTATCCTTCTCAATCTTCAAGCGTCTTCTCTAGACTAAAGCACGGAGACCCAGGCACTTCCCGTCATAGGAGTCTAGCGGACACCAATGTATTCACAAGGTTGGGAGAAAGGGAAAACGATTTGTTCACCCGTAACAATCCATATTTTATGGTCATTTACGTCAATAAACTCTCAACTATTTATTTTGAGCATTTGCGCGTTTACTTTTAATTGCAACCGTTAAGTTAGATCGCGTAAACTAAAAATCAACAATCAACGTAAACCGACATTAAACAAATAAAAGTTTACGTCAAATATGTGGTGTATAATTATTACGAGGATAATTTATAAGTTTTCATATTTTATTTTGTATTTTTACGTAAAACGATTACGTATATGTTTACGTACATACATGCATGCAAATAAACCTATACACCATATCAAAACAAATAAGTACATACCGTATAAAATCTTCTACAAAAAGTGTCTTGTTCTTGATTACCTTTCTTTTTTCTGCAATCTCCAGCCAAAAGGAGGTTTGCCTAACATTTTGAGTTTACATGGTAACCCTAACCCAATTTCCCATTTTTATGATAAAATCCATCTTATGTATTCATGTGAGGTTTAGCATATCAAGACTTCTCCTTTTCCTCCCTTTGCCCATGCTAATTGGATAGCACCCTAAAAACCAACAAACAATACCTAAATTGCTCACCTAGATGGAAAGACAAGAGATGCTTTACCTTGCTTAGTTTTTATAACCATGAACCATTAGACATCATTTCTACTCTTACGACTTAGACAAACATAAGTTAGCACTTCCAAGTTCTTTTGAGAAAATTTTCTTTCAAGCTAGTATACAAAGTATATTTAATAACAAAACTGGTACGAATCAAACAACAAAACACTTTTCATATTTAATCCCCTTTCATGGGTAATTTGATACATGGATCGTGCTCTATTTTAAAAACTATTTGTTTTGAAAACTAGAGTGACGTGGCTCCTGATACCAATTGTGGAAAACTAGAGGGGGCTGAATACGTTTTCATTTAAAAACTTTAAATCTTTTGTATCAAATCACCAATCAAGTTTGACACAATATAAGAAGTGTTGATTATAGATCTACAATTACTAATACATAATCTAATAATACAACCACACTCACAATATTCACTATAAAGAACTACACAGCCATAAGTAAAATGATATACACAACAATCAACGACATCATGATCACAATGTAAGTATTAAACTAAAGCAATAAATGTAAAGAAATACGTAAAGCGAAAGGTAAAAGAAAATGCAAACAGGACACGATGATTTATAGTGGTTCGGTCATGAAGCTCCTCTTCGCCCTACTCCACTCCCCGAGTATCGAACTCGAGAGTTACTTCACTAATCAACAAGCTCCCTTTAGGCGGAGAAAACCTTATACCAATGCTTACATTATTTTCCGACACTAAGCTAGATGTCGAGTCCTTCTTTGGGTACAACTAAACCCGTTATGTTTTATGGCCCAACATAACAAACCATGTGTTTTATGGCCTAAACACATAAACCACGTCGCTTACATTATTTCTGACACTAAGCTAGATGTCGAGTCTTAATCTTAGCTAGAACCAATCTATCACCCATACTTGTATTTTGAGGACCGAAATACTAATTGACACAACATCAATACTTCCGGATTTATACACTATCCAGATCTACACAAATACATAAGAATGAAAGACATGGACTAGATCTATATGTAACAATTGTTACAAATGAACTAACTAGACTACATAACTTCGTATCTTAGCGATGACGAAAGTTCTTCTCTTGCACTTGAGGAAATGAGGTAAGGATAGAAGATTTGATCACATTTAAACAAGATTAACCAAGTTGAATGATCAAAGATTTAGAGAGATTTAGTGAGATCTAGAGAGATAAAGAATTGAAAGAAAATTGTGCAAACGAGTTGTGAAAATAGTTGGAGGTGACCCACTATTTATAGGAGCTGAAAAACAGCCTGTCAGGAAACGGCGGTCCCAGATATATTAGGGGGTCGCCGGTATTTAAGGGGGCCGCCGGCCTATTTAAGGGACCGCCTCAACAGACGCTCATGTTTTTGTCTTTTTGTGGTGAAGGTGAAATCTGGTGAAAGTGACACTTGTTTTAGGGGAAAATGACCAGATTTTGAAATTCAAAATAATTACCAAATAAAAAATTTCTTTATAACTCAAAAATAATTTGTCTAAATAAGTTTTGAGAAATAGTTTTGTTATATTTATAAAAATATAAAGTTTAAGACAAAAACTTATTTATTTGATCATCCTACAAGTTTAATGTTGTTTGTACATACCTTACGTGATTTACGTCGGGTGCAAACAAATATCGGTGTTGATATAGACTTGAGACGTCGAGAGATGTGGATGCGAGTATGCATTGATAATTTGTGATTACGAGTAACTTGCGCACTTTACGTTACGTATTACAAGTTACATGTTTGTCATTACCAAAACATAAAGAGATCGTATAGATTAAATATCGTAATATTTGCACTAACAAAAGCTTACGTCAATCAAGGGTTATATAACTATTACGAAGATAATTTATAACTTTTCATATTTTATTTTTATACTTTACATAAAACGCTTACGTTTCGCGTTATGAGCTTTCATGCGCGCATGTAAACTATACCACCTTTACCAATACCTACAATATTTATACCTTATCAAAAATTAAATATTTCCCTCCCTCTAAATGCAAACCAACCGGCTATATATGTGTATTAGACATAAAATAATACCAAGATATACATTAAGATATACACTTAACAACTAGTTGGTGCATTCTTTTCAACACTTCTTACACCAACACTTACACACTCTATGTCCCATCTTTTACTTACACAAGCCCACACCCCCTTACCTTCCTTAGTAATTTTGTCTCCTAGATATTTCCTAGATAAATAGGTGCAAGCAACTAGCTTCTTCACTTTTATTCATCACTTGCAAAAACAAAACAAATCTCTCTTTTCTCTCCTTAAAACCCATGGCTTAAAATAAGCCATAAAAGGGTTCCATTGTTTTTCATTTTCTTGATATTTCAAGCATACTAGTGTGTTCAAGGTTCAATACTAAGGTGTTCTAAGTTGATTTCCATGTTAGGGTTTCAAGTTTAAGCAAGGGTTTATCGAGATCTAAGTTAGGGTTTCATTATTCAAGTTGAGGTTTTTATTAAGTTCTTGGGTTAAAAATCAAAGCCCAGGATTTATTTTGTGTTCATAAGCTTTGTAAGCATTCTCAATCTTCTCTTGTGATTTTCATACATCTTGAATATGTTTATACATATATCTATACTTACATTATTTATCTTTACACATAAACATCTTGATTATAATGTTATATCACCAACTAGTAAACTTTTATAAATATTTGCAAAGAAATCAAGAACACAACTTACTTATGATTATTAAACATGTTGTCAAGTTTCTTATTCATAATTTAGCTTATTTGATTTTATAAGTTATTTCATTATATTGTGAAGTGTTAGATAGGATTAGGTTAGTTTAGATATGTTGATTGTGAAGGAGGTTGAAGTAGTTAGATTAGAGGTTGTTGTTTTGTAAAAATCAGGTTAGATTAAAGTTTTTGGAAAGTATAAATACCCCTCTTTATAACCGGTTTTAAACAGAATGGTATGGATTTTTCAACGAGTTAAAACCTTAAAAATTAGTTCATCTTAATACGATTCCGGGCATATAATAAACTCGAAAAACGGATGTAAAACGAAAAAGTTATGGTCAAAATAAGATTTGAAACAATACCGGCAAAACCAGTTTTTTATGGCGAATCTGGCAGAATTTGATTTCGTAATTTTAACCGCTTTCGAGTTCGACCGGCTTAAGTATAAATCTAGAAACTTGCTCAGAATGATTTTTCGGTAAAGTATTGTGTGTTTTGAAGCCCGAAAGTGTAAAAAGAAAGAGTTGTTCTTAATCAAATTTGGACTATTTTCGGACAATGACATGAAAATTCCTACACATTTTTTTCAGATGTATGTTCCTGACATGAATAGTAAATGTTTGGACTATAAAAACCTTAAGAAATAATATAGCATCACTTATATAATATTTATACACGTTTTAAACTTTATAAATTAACTATTCTACATATATATTGTCATTGTAAAAATATTAAAAGTGGTAAACTTAACGAAATCATTATTTTGATTTATAAGCTAAGACTAAAACTATTAGGTGGTGATATAACAAGATAAAAAATGCATTGTTCTATATTTTCATACGTTATTCTAAATCGGCCTATAATTAAATAGGTTGCATACCGGTCCTTTGCGACGACATTGCTTGTTAATTTTTCTAAAATCAATTCCATCACTTAAGGTGAGTTTATAGCCTCGCTTTCACTTGTTTTACAATTACTTTACAAATCTCGGGGTGAGATACATTGCTTGTTTTCACTTATAGATGCAAATACTTTACCTTCTTTCAAATGATTACGAATTAGCCTAAGTAGCGATAATCCACTATGTCTGAATTATCATGAACCGTTAATTACTTTGTGTAAGCACGTGTGTTATAAATAGATCTACTAGGTTGACATCCTGTCCAGGATTGGTGTCTACAAGGCCAACGGGCGTATACCATGTCGGATTTTAGGTGTCTCACTGAGGGCACTCCCTAGGATACTTTGATTGTCTGAAATTGATTGTCATTCACGGGAGCACTTACTTACTTTGTCTGAAATTGATTAACACACATAACTTTGTCTAGTTTCGATGTCATGAGCTTAGTGCAATCGTAATCACTACTCCGGAAATTGTATACCATGCAATACATACTTTAAACCTTGCAGTCCAACTTTGTTACTTACTTAAACCTATGTACTCACCAACTTTATGTTGACACTTTTAAGCATGTATTTCTCAAGTGAATAAGCTGTTTGACGTTCTTGATGTGCATTGGAGTCTAAAATTTTCAGAATTCCATTCATGGATTTCTACTTGCATTCAAACTATCAATCTCGTTGTATTATTTTTAGTCTTTCACTTTGATGCTACTTTGGGACAAATGTTATAACTTTTTAAATTTCAATTAAATCAACGAGATTATCTTTCAAACGACTCATTCAAAAGGTCGTTTTCTTGTATCTTGTGCTATTGTATTATAAAGTAACGCCCCCGATTACCATTCCGCTGCCACATATTTTGGGGGTGTTACACAAGGCGTGATACATTTTAGGAAACGAGGAAAACTAAACCCAAGGGATATCAGACCATTCAAGGTTTTAGCTAGGGTTGGCCCTTTAGCTGACCGACTCGAGCTTCCTTAAGAACTGAGCGGTGTTCACAACACATTCACATATCTAACATAAAGAAGTGCTTATCCGATGAATCACTCGTCATCCCACTCGAAGAAATTCAAATTGATGACAAACTTCATTTCATTAAGGAACCGGTAGAAATTATGGACCGAGAGGTCAAACAATTGAAACAAATCCCTATCCCGAATATCAAGGTTCGACGATATTCCAGGAGAGGCCTTGAATTCACTTAGGAGCGTGAAGACTAATTTCGAAGCAAATACCCTCACTCTTTTCACAAACACCTCACCACCGAATACCACCAATCAAATTTCAGGACGAAATTCATTTAACGGGAGAAGAATGTGACAACCTACATTTTTCTGGTTTACTTTTATTTAAAAACTTGAACATTTTACTTTGAACACGTGAAAAACTTGCTTTACCGTATAACCGCGATGTTATTTCGCGTATAACGAAAAACAACTTTGAATGTGTCCTGACATTATACTAAGTTTAGTCTACTCATGGTAAGTGCATTATCATCCTCATGAATATATTTTATAAGTCATATGCATTTCATTTTATAACTTTTACGTAAAACATATAAACTTGCATGGTTTTACATGCATGCATGCACAACTTACTGATGCGGTGGGTTGCAGCACATAAGTTTTACAACCATCCTACGCGGTGTACCTAATCATTATAGTGTAGTATAGGTAAGACTCGGGAGCTTATTATCATTCTCTAGGGGAATAGTTTGGGTAGGTTCGAATTGTATGTTTACTAAGGTCTAAAGGTTGAGGAAAGATTATTTTTGTATTTTTTTAGTAAGAAAATAAATCTCAGGTTTAAAGAGGGGGTTGATTAAGCTACAATTAAACTACTCATAATTATGTAGAAAAGTAAATTGATGGAAAAACTCGTATGGTTAAACAAACATGTTTACCTAATCATGTACTACTCCCTAGTTATTTTCTCTAATTTTATTGCCCACCCTTGTTAATGTAATGTGTAAGTATTCCCCAATTCAGCAGCGGGTTGGTTAAGTCAGCTATCTACGTGACAACCTAGACGATGGTTACCTACATACACCGATCATGTCCAATAGTAAATTCACGCGTAATAAATACCTAATTCGGAATCCACCCAAAGGTGATCTAGACATGAAGATCTAATCACATGTATCTTTAAACCTAATCGCTTTTCTCTAGACGTCTATGCTATGATATGCAGATCAAATAGCTAGTTTTCTAAAGCCTAACGCGCACACCACTAACAAGAAGCAATAATAAAAGAGATTTAACAACTAGGTTTCATGCAATCATAAGCAAACACATATAGATTTAGCCAAGCATGGTAATTAAAAGCGGAGAACAATTAATCAAACAACACATAGACATATTGAATGATTAAAAGGGTAAAAAAACTTCACTTCAATTAAACATGGAGTATGAATGAGTACAAAAGGGTTTAAAAACCCTAAAATTTGACCAATATGGCTGCTACCAAAGTTCCTCTTTTTTCTACGTTTTTCCACACTTAAATATGAAAAATAAGGTTTGTATATATAGGAAATCGGGTCTGACGGCGTCACTAGGGTTTCCTGACACCGTCAGCCCATCGAATCTTCTATGGGCTTCTCTTTGTCGGCTAGTGTGACGCTATCACTCTTCGTGTTGACGTCGTCGCCATGCAATCCTTACGGCGTCACTAATAAATGTTGACGTCGTCTCTACCGTTTGAGAAGTCACAACTTTGATTAAAAATCCCACTTTCTAGGAACTTTTGTTGAATGCGTCAGAATGGAAGTCACAAGCTTGAAGGATTGTGTTTTTGTTCAGTTTCTTCCTGAATCGATCCCAAGTCATGTGCTTTTCCTCCAAATGCTTCCCAAATGCTAAAAAATCAAAACTAAACGATTAAGTACAATATTTAGGCATATTTGCAAGATTTCGGGGGTTAAATGACCTCAAAAAAATGACACATAAATACCCGTACACTTGGGATTTGCTTGTCCTTAAGCAAATGGGATTTTTTACCTAGTAAATAGCAAATTCAGGGGCATTTAACCTACTCAATAAAGATAGTTTATAGCACAACCAGTTTAACCTTGTAATTAAAAGCACGGAAATTATATACTAGCACCTCACATAAGTGTTTGGATTCTCTCTTTCACTCGATGTAATAATGAATTATAACAATATAGGAAACGGGAAAAATAAACACTCACTACCTGTCATAGTATATAGATTACCATAAGCTTGATAAAGGTTCAAAACCTCCACCACTTTGGCGTAAGCACCTAGGAATTACTATCACAGAGGTCTTTCAAAGGGTTGTAACATAAGGTGTAGGGTAAAGGAAACACGGTTAGGGATAATGGGGAAAATTTACTGGTGGCACGTTGATTATCTACAAGAACACGTGTAAAAGGCGTTGCTAAGCCAAGACTTGACAAAAACTAGGACAAATAAACAACTATACATCAAACTCTTTCTATTTGTTTTCTTAACTCTTTCTTGAAATAAACAAAAGCAAGATGGCAGCCCATATATTCTAACATATTTTTTTCTTTTTTCATTTTTTTTATATACACGTTTGCCCTGCCATCTGCTGAAAATAAAATAATATACATGACTTGGGGTTTATAACAACACCCTTACACTTGAGTTTTTAATAACTCAAAAATAAACTAACTAATGACCCGAATTAGAAAGATCAATAAACATGGAGCATATTAGACAAATATAGGGATAATAGTTTGACTTTCTTCCCCATTTATCCATATAATAAAAACTACCATGAATTCTAATCGTCCCAAAACTGTATACACTAACAATAGAATCGACTTAGCAACCATGTAATCAAGTAAATAATTAACTAGGGTTAAACAATTATGATAACAATAATATACTAAAAATGAGTACATACATGGAATGCTAAGTCGATTTGGGTGTAACATTTTGGTGGGGTGTAAACAATGCTCTTCATTAATAATCTAGAATCTATCGTAAAATTAAGAGAACCACGCGAAAGGATATGCTCTCAAGAGGTTGTACTAGGGGTGTCTTTCACTTAAATGAGTGCATAGTAAGGGTGTGGGGGTAGTTATAAGGCCGGTGAGATCATCATAACTATAACAAACGAAGGCTAAAAACAAGGGTTCTCCTAACGCCTCTTATCACTTAGCAAATCCTAATCGCACGAATGTGATCTCACTAGCAGTCTTAGGATGAATCGCTAAAGCAAGTTCTAGAATCTATAATACTACCGGTACACTCTCATAAGCATTAAAAATGAATGCTTTTATTCCTAAAGATCTAAGGGCGAACCTCACATTTTAGGGGTGGAATTTTTTAGTGGTAGGGTTTTTGTGCTAGTCATATAACTCCTATCCACGAGACGCTTCTAATACTACAGTTTCATCGATATATGCCATAATTTCTTTTTGAATTTGGGCTAAAATTACCGTCCTAAACTATGTTTCGGTATATTACACATCTTTTTAAGAACAAAGCAAATGAAAATGAAAGAATAATTCTCTAAGGTTTTTATTACCCCCTACACATATTTTAAACATTATCCCCAATGTTCTATGAGTACCTAAAATACGAATAAAGGGAAGATAAATAAAAAGCGAGAGAAACTAATACTCCCCTGGTTTGCTCAATATCAGAGAAGAAACGAGATAAACTGGCTAAATCGTCATTCAAGAATCGCCCAAGTGAAAATCCAATGAACTTCCGAACTCTCCTCATCTAATATAACATGTAAATCAAAGACAAAAACAACTATACCCAGAGTAAAATCGGTGGGAAATATTATACAACCTTATTAATCATAAATTAAAAATCCTAAGAAAGCAATAAAGATAGAATGTTAGTACAAATGTAATCGTGGTTTTCTGCTATAATCTGAAAAATTAAAAATTCTAGAAATTAAACAAAATAACTTTTCAAAAATTCAAAAAAACGCGGACTTCTCCATTGCTACAGTGCTGACGCCGTCAGGCACACCTGGCAGGTTTTGAGTTTTTGTTTTCTGAAAAACTTCTGCAAAAATAACCTATTAATGATTTACTGGAAAAAATTAATGCATAACCCAAAAAAACGGTTAGTACAAACATATAACTCGAAACAAACAAATAAAACATAAAAGTGTGAATTAAGTTAAACTATCTATTTTACATGTTTAAAATGGTTCTTAAAAACCGGATATTTCCCCCTACACTTATTTCATGCAAAATACCTTTGATTGCAATTAAGACGAAGTTAAAGACAAAACAAAGCATGATCACCCATAATTCAAACACATAAGACAAATAATGAAAATTAAAAATACACGACACTCCTAAAATGCAAAAAATAAAAGATTGGGTTACCTCCCAATAAGTGCTTTTCTTTATTAACGAGTCTTCTAGCTAGACTCGGAGTCACCCTCCTAGGAATTATGAAAATGTTCCAAGTCGATGATATCACTTGCCCTTTCTTTCTCGGATAGTTTTCTAGATGTGGGAATTGATTGAAAGATTGTATCAAATTTTTCTCCATCGGGGTCAATCATTTCAATTTGAATGTGCCACGCACCATCTCCTTCCTTTGGTGGCCTCTTCCAATCGATTTTATTATCAATCAAATCCTCTGATTCCCATATATTTCCTTTAAGATTTATAGGTATAGCTCCTAGGAATTCCACCATTTTTCTAAACACTATGACATCTTTAAACGGATTGAGTTCGGCGTCCCTAGTTATTTCCAATTCCCCTAGTAAATGGTCATTCATACAATCTTTCTCCAAATAGAAAAGGGGTCGGGCACCTATGTAATTCGTCCTAGGTCGCGATTCGTAAGACTTCCGTTTTCCTAAGGTGGTCCAATATGGTCTATCCACATGACCTAGGCCGATTTCCTTAACTCCAAATATCGATCTAGTAACTCCTTCTCCTACCACTATTTTAGCTTTCTTACAATCTATTACAGCACTAGCGGTTGCTAAAAATCCTCTTCCTATAATTAAGGGGCACGTAGGGTCCTTTTCCATATCTATGACATAAAAGTCCTCTAAAAGTTTTAGCTTACCTACGTATACCTCTACGTTTTTCATAATTCCTACGAGATACGACTTAGTTACATCCGCAAACCCTAGGACATTCTCGGTCTCTTCTAAGAATCTAATATTTAGCATTTTGAAGAGATATAATGGGAATAAGTTCACACAAGTCTGTAAATTGGCTAAGGTGTCAAAAGGCTTGGAGTCCCCTAGTCTACAAGGTAAGGTGAATAATCTAGGATCCTTTATTTTCTTTGATTTTGGTGTTTCAATTTTGTTTACTGTTAATGTTATAAAACTTGTGTTGGTCTATTTGAAAATTAAATGTTGATTTGAACAGTTTTAAATAAAATGACCGAATTTAAAGAAGGGGGAACTTTGGAATCTTCCATTGCGTAAAACGAGCAGAACGAAACCGAAGATTGGGGTTATACATTAAATTTCATTTCAGGTTCTTAACATGTATCACTTTGGAGTGCTCCCTCAATTCGGTCATTGATGGCCTTTAAGAATGTGTCAATTTTATTGGTCATCTCGCTTTGTGTTTGTTTGAAATCGGCTTCAAACTTAGACAACTTAGCGTCTTGAGATGCCATAAAGTTAGACAACAATCACTCAAGATTCAATTGATTGTTAAAATTTTGGGGATTGTTGTTGAAGGTGCGGTTCAAGAACAAACCATTTGATTGAAACGATTAGGTGGATTTGAAAATTTGTTTTGAGAATTTTAAGGTTGCCTCCACCTAAGGTTTGGGTGACTTTTCCATAAGGGATTATAGGTGTCACCAAGGTTATTTTGCTCGGGTCTAAAACTGAACCACTTACCTTCTGCTTCGTCAGTACGCGAGGATGCGTAGTCAACAAAAGCTTGCTCAGGATTTTCTATGCAATATTGAGTGTCGTGGGGACCACCACAAATCTCACATGAAGAAGCGATTTTGTTCACTTGAACGGATCGTTTAGGAGCAAGATGAGCTTCTATCAAGCGTTCGAATTGATTTTCTAGCTCAATGAGATGATGATCGGATGTACTCGGGACATCTTGAGGCAAAGAGATTGCCTTTACCGGTTTAGCGAGGTCTCTTGGTTCATTCCAACTTTCGTTGTCATAGATGGCGATGTCCTCTATAAGTTCCCAAGATTCCTCGACACTTTTATCACGTAGCTTACCACCAGACGAATGATCGACGACGTGCCTTGTGGCTTGATTGATATGGTCATAAAAGATTTGGACTTGGAGCCAAAGATTGATGCCATGATGAGAGACTTTTTGAAGTAAGTCCTTGAAACGAGTCCATGCTTCAAAAAGAGATTCACCATGATGTTGTTGGAACATCAAGATGTCATTTCTGAGTTTGGTAGTTCTTCCCGATGGGAAAAACTGAGCAAGGAAACGGGTAGTGAGATCCTCCCAAGTGGAGATGGATCATGCAGATGGACGTTCAAGCCAATTGCTAGCTTGATCGCGAAAGGAAAATTGAAATAAACCCAGTTGCGTCCTTTCTCTATTTTCAACATTAAGGTCAAGTGAGACCACAAGTTTTAGAAAATCTTTAAGATGTTGATTTGGATCTTCGGAACGGAGTCCGTGGAATGAACATCCGTTTTGCACCAATCGGATGGTGTCGGATCGCAGAGGCGCCACATTGTTCCCTTCGGGGAGCTCAATGGTGTTTCAATAGCCCTTGTAGCTTGTTCGAGAATAATCTCCTAGAGTACGGGGTGGATTTTTGTCTCCCATGATGGTTAACGAAAAGGAAGGTTTACAAAGAAAAGATAGACTACGCGAAAGCTAACCCAAAAAAAGAAAATCTCACTTGATAGGAATCTAGTGAGTAGACCTAAACTAGATAGAATCTGAAACCTAGACTATTCCCCGGTAGCGGCGCCAAAAATTTGATGTGATGGGTTGCAACGCAGAAGTTTTACAACCCTCCTACGCATAGTACCTAATCGTTGTAGTGTAGTATAGGTAAGACTCTGGGGGTAATTATCGTTCTCTAGGAGAATAATTTAGGTAGGTTTGAATTGTATGTTTATTAAGGTCTAAAGGTTGAGGGAATATTATTTTTGTATTTTTATATTTTTTTGAAAGAAAATAAATCTCGGGTTTGAAGAGGTGGTTGATTAAACTACTATATTAAACTACTCCTAATTAAGCAAAAAAGTAAATTGATGGAAAAACTCGTATGGTTAAACAAACGTGTTTACCTAATCATTCACTACTCCTAATTGTTTTCTCGGATTTTATTGCCCGTCACTATTGTTAATGTAAGGTGTAAGTATTCCCTAAATCAGCAGCAGGTTGGTCAAGTCTGCTATCTACGTGACAACCTAGACGGTGGTTACCTGCATATACCGCTCACTTCCAATAGTAAATTCACGCGCAATAAATACCTAATTCAGAATCTACTAAAAGGTGATCTAGATATGAAGATCTAATCACATGTATCCTTAAACTTAATCGCATTTCATAGACGTCTATGCTATGATATAAAGATCAAATAGCTAGTTTTCTGAAGCCTAACGCGCACACCACTAACAAGAAGCAATAATAAAAGAGATTTAACAACTAGGTTTCATGTAATCATAAGCAAACACATATACATTTAGTCAAACATGTTAATTAAAAGCGAAGAACAATTAATCAAACAACACATAAACATATTGAATTATTAAAAGGGTAAAAGAACTTCACTTCAATTAAACATGGAGTATGAATGAGTACAAAAGGGTTTAAAACCCCTAAAATTCAACCAATATGGCTGCTACTAAAGTTCCTCATTCTTTTCTATGTTTTTCCACACTTAAATATGAAAAATAAGGTTTATATATAGGAAATCGGGTCTGACGGCATCACTAAGGTTTCCTGACGTCGTCAGCCCGCCGAATCTTCTATGGGCTTCTCTTTGTCGGCTAGTGTGACACCGTCACCCTTCGTGTCAACGTCGTTGCCATGCAATCCTGACGGCGTCACTAGTAAATGTTGACGCCGTCTCCAACATCTGAGAAGTCACAACTTTATTTAAAAATCCCACTTTCTGGGCACTTTTGGTGAATGCGTCAGAATGGAAGTCGCAAGCTTGAAGTGTTTTGTTTTTGTCCAGTTTTTTCCCAAATCAAGCCCAAGTCATGTGCTTTTCCTCCAAATGTTTCCCAAATTCTAAAACATTAAAAAGAAATAATTAAATACAATTTTAGGAATATTTGCATGATTTTGGGGGTTAAATGATCCCGAAAAAGTGTATAAATGACACCTTATCACTTACCCAATACCCTCACCACCTTTTTACTAATACTATAACCTATCCTATACTTTCAAAATTTAAGTTTTCCCTCCCCTAAACCCTTCTAAAACCGGCCAACATAAAGAGATAAGCCAACTTGCGCTTTTTGACTCGAAAACCACCATTTCCCTCCTTATGCTTAGCACATGAACCTAGTAAACTTGGAGACCAAACCCTCCCCCTTATCTCTCCTTAGACCAGCCCTCCTACACCTCTACAAAGATCAAACTATGCCTTTCCTCTTTTTCTATAACCCAAACATGTGACCTCCGAAGCCCCTTTTGACTCTAGTCTAAATAACTTATAACTAAGACCACTTTACTAGTCATTTTTTCTCACAATTCAAGCACGCACTCTTCCCTTTTCTCTCCCTCATTTTTAGCAAAAAACACCTCAAAAAAGATCATATCAAAGTTTCTTAAGTGTTCTTGCAAAGGATTAAGGCTTGGGTAATTAAATATAGGGTTTTGGAAGTGCAAAACTAGGGGTTTCTAGTGTTCTTGGGTAATCTTGCATACTTGTTCATCCACAATCATTCATTCATTATAAGTATCATTATTTTCATGTTTTCATACACTTTACACATTTCATATATGATTTACATCCCCTTAGTATGCTTGTGTATAAGAGAAATATGCTTAAAAGCTTGTTTTACAAACCCTAAACTAGTGCGGGTTTTTTGCCTTGTGCGCTTGTAACGACCAGTCTAGGATAATCTATGTGCAAAACTCTTTTCAAAATATCTTAATATAGTGTGTTAGCTAAATTTCTGGAGGTGCCCAAAAGGATCCGGGTTCGTTTACATTTTTGAATGATTTTTACAAGATCAGTGTGAAAATTTGAGTTTGAAACTTTGAACGTATTTATGAGCCCTTTAAGAGACTTTTGTATATTATAGCTTAACTTAAACTCAACGAGTTGTATCAAGCCCGAAGGATAAAAATTGAGTGAGTAATGACTAAAACAAAATCAGCAACACAAACTGTCCAAAAGACATCCAGACCTTTGTATCTTGTGAGGCACATATGGACCCTTTAAAATTGGATTCACTTTACGAGGCTTGCATTTTTTGGAAAGATAACTCAAAATCCTACAACCTAGGGTTTTGAAACACCATATTTCAGTAGAAAACGAGTGAGATACGACCACGTAAAGTCAAGAAAACCCTAATTCCAGCAAGTTATTTTATGAAGTTTCTTATACAAAAGACTTGAAAATTTGTTTGTAAAGTATATTTTGAACTTAGAAAACCTTAGACACAAACATAGTATGGTAGTAAAAATATTTATAAAACTCATATGCATTCGGTACACTCATATTGTAAACCTAAAGTGCCTCGTTATTTAATTAGGTCGCGGTTAGGACTCGAGCTATATTAGCACTTGCGTTATTTTCTCTATTGTATTGTTTACTTGAGGTGAGTTTCATAGCCCCCTTTACTTGTTTTAAAATACTTAGGGTGAGAATACATTGCTTGCACTTACTTACGGATACAAGTACTTAAAACTTTTACGGATTGACACTGAGTTTCCCTATTGCTATGAAGTCGCCACTATCATGCACCGTTAATTACTTTTTGTATGTGCGAATGCTGTGAATAGGTCTATTGGTATTGAAGTCTCCCTTTCGAGTATGTAATAGCTGATTACCATGTCAAACTGACGCATTTTATTTGAGGAACTCTGGGTGTTTGGCAACTACTGGGGCAACAACTTGTAAACAACGTATACTTGAGATTTTGTGGTCCACGCTACTTTTACTGAACGTTACTGATTACTAAAACCTATGAACTCACCAACTTTATGTTGACACTTTAGCATGTATTCCTCTGGTTCTTAACTTGCATTACTTTGGATTTACATAGAGCATCTCACTAGAGTCACATTTTGCGGTGTCATCATGATGAAGATCTAATGCATAACTTTGACGTTCGATTGTAAACCTAAATTTCTTTATACTTTGTGAACTCTTGGTAATATGTCTTTGTTAAACCGTATTTACACACTCGAACGTGTATTTTTCAAACAACTCATATAGAGGTCGTTCGATATAACTTATGACTTTATGCTATGAAGTCACGCCCCGATTACTTTCCGCTACGATATTTTGGGGGTGTGACACCGGCAAACCTTGTAACGCAAATACGAAATCAGACACCACGTCTAGCTCTAGGATAAGACACTCGCAAGATTTATCAGATGTCACATGCTTTATTATGTCGTACACTTTGAAAAGTTCAACCTTCCCTATTTCATGGCAAAGCGAATGGAGTGTGTTACTAGACTAAAGTGGTTGATCTTACCCTATGATATGTTATTGACTCGTTTGTTTAAAGTCATCATAAATGAGAATCCTGAATTAAACAATGAGTCTTATGTCTTGTACGATCGTGTCATGAATCTTCTTGCCGCTCAACAAGAACAAAAGCCTAGAAAGGATCGTGGCACGAGAAGAGGTCGTCACTTCACTTCTTCTTCTTCCGCCTTTGACCAACCATCTTCTTCTCGTCTCAACGATGATGATGATAATGGAAATGGCGAAGGGACCTCGCGTGCAAGCACTCCTTCCCTCATTCGTTATGTCAATTCGTTAACCAATCAAGTGCCATAAGTTTTTCAAAACCCACCTGACATTGACCCTCACTTAGAACCATTCTACACTCGCCAAACCAAAATCATCAACCGTCAAGTATAATTACGAGATGAGCAATGTGGTGAGTAAGGTCAATCGGAAAAAGTCTTAGAAGGTTGTGGAGGAACATGAAGAAGTGAGCTATGAGGGAAATTACTTTATGACATTAATATCTATATTATTTACAAATCTATTATGCTTAGGTATTCATACTTATGCTACATATTAGTATCTTAGTACGAAGTACGGGCAACATTACTTGCCTTGGATGATCATTCAATTTTATCATCCTAAACCCATGCTTACATGCACCTTAATACTCTTTGACTACTATTATATTATGCATGCTTATGAATTTGTAGATTTACCTACATATGATTTCTTGATTGGGCTTAGGATGCTTAGTCTTGTAACCTTGATTTTTAAGTACTAGATGATTCATGGTGAATTGGAATTGACTACAAAAGGGAAAAATATGAAACTGTCTCTATACAGAATTTACAAAAAATCAGAAGAAACTGGAAAAATTTCCTGTCTCCAGAGAACGGCCCCCATAACTATTGGGCGGCCCCCTAATATATATAGGACCGCCATGTATTTACGAGACCGCCATCAGAAGTCACGGAATTTTCACTGTGGCTCTTGATTTTCTGTGTAGTTGACTATTCTTTCTTAGACCCAGCTAAACCTTCTACATTTTCCTAAACCACTTTTGGAATCCAAAAACTTAACTCTCATGCTTTTCCACTCTGATCTTTACCTCCCTAATTAAATAAGTCATCCTCCTCACTTCTATCATCATCTTTATCTTCCTCACACCATTCTACCATGAATTCCACCAATGCTTCCTCATCTAACCCTTCCAAGAAAATTAAACTTACCATAATCCCTCCTAGACAACTATTTGTCAACATATCTAGTGATGAAGATATCACCACCACATCTTCTCCTACAACAACTTCTTCATCTCAAACTCCTCCAAATGCACCATCAAAAACCACATCCAATAATAAAACATCATCAAGTCAAGAGAACACATCTTCTTCCTTTCACTCAAAACTTTAAATTTCACCACCATCTTCACATAAACCAACTTCTCCTCATCACTTGAACCCTTTGCTTGACAACATTTTGGATGTTCCTCCTAGACCTCTAAACCCTCAACCACTCCAAAGTCATCCTTCTTTATATATCACACTTTCTTTGTCCCTAATCACTCCTCTTGATCACATACATGACACTCTATCACCACCATCTCCACCACTACCTCAACCACCTATTATGGGCCATCCTCTTTTCTACAACTATCATGACTATCATGGGTCAACTTTCATATGTTGTTCTCACAACCGAAACCTTTTATTCACTTTAAGAGATAAGATGAACATCATGTTTGCTCATCTTGAATATCTACTCACCACCGCAATCACCTCACACTTTCCACCTCTACCTTGAAAAGTCCTCAAATGTTTTCATAAACATCTCACCCTAAACCTTTTTGCTCAAAAAATCATTCTCTATGAATCATGAATCATTTAGGACTTATGTAGTATTGTCTCTCTTTATCTTGTATTAGCTCTAGCTTTATTTTGCATGAATGTATTAGTTGCAATTGCTATTTGTATGAGTTTCTTATTGGTTGAATGAAACTCTACTTTTGGGTGACTTAAATATAATGTGTTGAATGAAATTTCTTTATGGTATTACTATGGTGTTATGTTATATGCAATATTTGTCTTGCACTTGTACTTTTAACTTTGTTTTGTAGCAAAATAATTTTCGTGAGATCGATCCTTTGGTGCCCCAAAATGAGGGGGGAGCTCACATCAAAAGGGAGTCTTGATATCGTCGATTTCTTTCTACCTACAACAACTCGGTGATCATCCTATCTGAATTCGACAAAAAGGGGGAGAAATAGAACAAAACTCATTAATAATGTGTAACTGTTAATTTTATACAAAATGAGTTTATAATTTATCATCATCAAAAAGGGGGAGATTGTTAATACAACTAATGTCTAAAAACTTATTTATATTTTTTAACCTCTCAACGTTTTGATAATAACAAAATGTAAAAACGTTTAAAATAAAATTAAACGTTTACAAATTATTAATCATAAAATTCCATTTTTAAGATTAGTGATCACTTAAGGTATGAACAAACAAATCATTAAGCATGATTAGTGATCAAGAAAATATTTTTCTCTCAACAATTACATTTTTACAAAAGATTTCCACAAAATTAATTATACAAAATATTTTCTAATTAAAAGAAAAGATTTAATAAAAACATAAAATTTGAAATTCAAATTTTCCCCCAAAACGGAAGCTTCTACACCAGATACAACCTTCCCCACAAAAAGACAAAAAAGGGAGCGGAGTCTAGGTGGCGGCCTCCTTATATATATGGGACCACCGGGACCGCCACCAGTGACCGTTAGTTTTCCCTGTCTATAAATACTGATCCACCCCTTGCTGAAAATTATTCCTCTTTGCACGAAATTTTTCAGTCTCTTCTTTCTCTCTCTAAAAATTCTTTCTCTCACTAAAAATCTTGATCACTAACATTCTTAGATCTTGTTTCAAGTGATCTAATCTCTTCTTCTCATCTCTTCCCTCTCATTCAAGTGCAAGAGAAGAACACTCGTATTCGTCAAGAAATGAAGTGTTAATTAGCGATCCCTCCTCTTTTCTTCTAAGTACCAAATCTCTATAGTATTAATCTTGTGTATTTGTGTGACTCGGATAATGTGTAGATCCGATAGTGTAGATCTTGTGAGTGTGTATATCTTGTGAAGTGGTAAATTGGTTCTAGCTAAGATTAGGACTCGACATTTAGGTTAGTGTCGGAAAATAACGTGTAAACGGTTTTCTCTGCCTAAAGGGAGCTTTTTGACATAGTGAAATCTCGAGTCGGATACTCGGGGAGTGGAGTAGGGCGAAGAGGTGCTTCGTAGCCGAACCACTATAAAATCTTGGTGTCTTGGTTTGGTCGTTTCTTTCCTTATCTCTTTACATTTTTATTGTTGTTATCTAGTTCTAGTTTATATAGTTATTGTTTGTTCATATTGTGAATTGGTTAAACATATAACTCGGATCTAGACATTTTTGAAAGTAAACTTTTAAAACGCTAAAGAACTTGTAAACTATTCAACCTCCCTTCTAGGATCCACAACATATATCTATATACACACATATATATGTATGTATATATATATGTATCTTGGTGTCTTGGTTTGGTCGTTTCTTTCCTTATCTCTTTACATTTTTATTGTTGTTATCTAGTTATAGTTTATATAGTTATTGTTTGTTCATATTGTGAATTGGTTAAACATATAACTCGGATCTAGACATTTTTGAAAGTAAACTTTTATGTAAAACGTAAAACAAACGTGTAAACTATTTAACACCCCCCCCCCCCCCTTCTAGTTTCCACAATTGGTATCAAAGTAAGGTCACTCAAGATTTTTAAAATATATTGTATTTTAAGCTTGGATCGATCTATGGATTCTGACAAATATCTAGAAGGGCAATCTATGCAAAGAACACCACTTTTTGAAAGCAATAGTTTTATTTATTGGAAAAATAGATTCGAGACATATGTTAAAATAAAAGATCTAGATCTTTGGCATGTTATTACTAACGGTGAT